>JAKOGI010000762.1:57500-87500 GCA_029747015.1 Carnegiea gigantea | reverse complement strand
ATGTGCTTTCGGGGGTTTGGGCCACGGGCTGTGATGAGGGATTCCATCAATGAGTGACCTTCTATAGTGGGTGGGAAACTTAACCATTCTTTCAGTCCTTTCCACACCTCCTGGGCATATGGGCAAGAAAAGAGAAGATGTTAGTCGTCTTCCTCCTCCAATCGACATAAACTGCATAGGGTATCTTGATGTTGGAACTTGGCGAGCCTGACTTTTGTAGGTAGCCGATGATGTGTGTGGAGCCAGGTTATAAACGCATGACGAGGGATGAGAGACCGAGTCCATACCAGTTTAGCCCATGGCACTTTGGGTGGGTCCCCTAATTGCCATTGATAGCCGATCCTCACTTTGTATTGCTTATTGCCCTACCAATTCCACTGCGAAGGAGTACATGCATCTTTGAAGTATTCCTTGATCAAACATATTTTCTTCCAATACCAACTGCAGTCAGGTTTAGGGGAGTAATCTCACTAATTTTTATTTTTTAGGTATCGGCCATGTATCCATCTAACTCACAATAGGTCCTTTTTCTTTGCAATTACCCAAACTAGTTTTGTTATGAGGGCCTTATTCCAAGCTGCTAGGTCTTTAATACCAAGGCCTCCACATTTTTTTTCCAAACAAACCGTCTGCCATGCCACCTAGGGGTTGTTGAGTAGTCCGCCATCCTTCCCCATAAAAAGCTCTTGCATATCTGAGTCAGGTTCTCAACCACTAATGTGGGGAGGATGAAAATGGAGGCCTAATAGTTAACCATCCGAAAAATGACACTATTAATGAGCATTGCTCTTCCCGCAAAAGATAGGTGGTGGGTAGTCCAAATTCTAACCTTAGCAAGGATTTTCTCTACTAGGTTATTGCACTCCACCTTGGTAAGTCGGCTTGCTATGATTGGCACCCCCAATTATTTTAATGGAAATGTTGCCTCTGTAAAACCTGTAATCTGGAGACACTGTTCCTAAAGCAGTGGACTGCATCCTCCAACCACCATTTGAGACTTCTCCAAGTTTGCTTTTAAGCCAGCACATTCATGGAAGGATGTAAGGGCAGACATAATGTGTCGAATGGTGGGGGGGTCAACTTTACAAAACATAATGAGGTCATCCGCACACGTTAAATGAGTTAAGCTCAGTGATTTATAATGAGGATGGAATTTGAAGTCCTTTGCGAGGCTGTGCTTATGCAGCAATCTCGATAGGTATTCCATAGAGATGACAAAAAGCAGTGGGGTAAAGGGTCACCTTGCTTAAGTCCTCTTCTGCCAGGAAACTCCCCAGTGCACTGGCTATTTATATGGACGGAGAAAGTAACAGATGACACACATGCCATGATTCAGGTGATGAAGAATTTGGGGAACCGTAGTGTCGTCAGCATGTCAGTTAGGAATTTCCAATGCATGGACACAAAAGCTTTTTGGATGTCTATTTTGAGTAGGCATCTCGGCGAAATATATTGTCTCTGGTATCCCCTGGCCAAGTCTTGGCAAATCATAACATTATAAAGGAGTTCCCTCCCTTTAACGAAAGCCCCCTAACTGTGGTGAATAATCTCTGGTAGGACTTCCTTGATACGTTGGCAGATGAGCTTCGTGATGCATTTATATATTACATTGCAGCAAGAAATAGGCCGGAACTCAGTTGCACTCTGGTGGCTCTGGATCTTGGGGAATAAGATGACTTTTGTTGCACCGACCTCCCTGGGCATGATGCCTGTTTTGAAAAAATCTTGGATTGCTGAGCGGACGAGTGGTCCTGTTTGATCCCAAGTGGGTTCGAAAAACCCGCTACTATAGCCGTCTGGTCCAGGTGATTTGTGATTAGGAATGGACCATACTGCTTCCTTAATATCGTTGCACGAAAAATGCCTACACATGCGGACCTGCTGCGCACTTGTAAGGACTTTTCCATGTGCAATCACTTCCATTTCAATGAGAGAATGGGTTGATGGATGTTCCCCCAGCAAATTCTTATAAAAATAAAACGTGGTGTGACCAACCTATTCAAACCCCTCTACTAGTCTCTCTTTCTGATCCTTAAGGGTATAAATATATTAAGAAAGTTTCCTTTGATTGGCTTTCGCATAGAATAATCTGGTGCAATCATCCCCATACTTTATCCACTCCAATTTACATTGCTATTTGATCAGATCCATATTGGAAGAGAGGATCAAAATATATTTTTCTCTAGCCACTTTCTGTTACTGTGACTTGGAATAGTCACCCTGGTGTTGCTGGCATTCCTGTTGAAGGAGTTCTAGGGTTTTTCTGGCACGCAGTTGTTGTTCCTTTAAGTTTGAAAAGTGCTCCTTATTTAGTCTTCTCAGAGAAACTCTGACTACGTGTAGGTACTTGCATAAAGAATGTATGGGAGAATTGCCCGTGATGTGCTTATGAGCTGTAATGATGTTTCCAAAGTCCTTGTGTTTACTCCACATGTTACAATATTGAAACATAGCACGGGGTTTAGGGGATGATGGAAACTGGAGTAGGATTGGCGTGTGGTTCGAAAGACTATGGGGCAAATAGCAAGAGTGTGTGTAGTCAAACCTATCATACCATAGGTCATTCAGAAAAACATGATCAATTCGACTCCAGATCATCTTGTTTGTCCATAAAAGTAGGCCCTCGTTATGCAGTTCACAAGATTCCAAGAGTGAAGCCAGTTCCCAAAGTTCATGATCTTGGACCTCGTTTCCCCCTCTTCTGTCATCCTTAAAGCGGAGTGCGTTAAAGTCTGCCATGAGGCACCAAGCATCATCCATAGTCTGGGCTATGGCTTTGAGGTCATTTCATAGATTTTTCCATTCGGATTCTTAGTTCATTCCATAGATCGTGCTCAGGGAGAAAGATTTGTTGGTGCTGAGCTGTGTCACCTTACAGTGGATTAACTAATCTGTCATGCGGATGAGGTGAGTTTAGTATGCACTAGGGCTCCATGCGAGCCAAATCCTCCCCTTAGAATTTAAAGAAAAATTATGCACCCACATCCAATTAGGGAACATCTTTGAAGCCACTTTCTGAACATTGTTTTCTTTGATTTTTGTTTCGAGAAGTCCAACTATCCCAATCCTTTTATCATGCAAGAAGATCTTCACGTCTTCTTGTTTATTGGGCCAATTTAGGCCTCGAATGCTCCAGCTTGCTATGCTATCCATGGGGATCTGAAGATGCCTGATCCTCTGCAACATTCCTTTCCAGCACCTGAAATGGATTGTGATGTAGTATGTGATGGTCCTGAGGTGTTGGAATGGCTCTTGAAGCATGATTTATTTCCACAGGGGGGTTCGATGTCGTGGGAATGGGTCTTGAAACATGGTGTCTTTCCATCAATAAGCTGTATGTTTCAGTGTCCTGTGAATTTATCGAGTTCTCCACCTCAGGGGGCGTTATGTGGGCTTGTGTGGAAGAGTTCTCTTGAACTGGGGGGTTTGGCTTCGGGACCGGCCTCCACTCCTTGCGGGTGTCCTTCTTCTTTTTGCAAACATCATTTGAATGACCCAGCATTTTACAGTGAGTGCATTTTGTCGGTAGCCATTCAAATTGCACTGGTTGCCTAATCAATTGACCTTTTCATTGAAGAATTCCACATATTCTGAGAAGGGTCCATCAATAGGCACTTCAATTAGCATTCTGCCGTACTGAATCATGGACTTGGTTTTGGTAAATTAATCCCTTTTTTTGGGTATTCCAATTAAGCTCCCTATTTTGCTGAGGCTGGATAATCCCCAATACTTGAGCTTCAGGATCGGCAATCTGATCCACAGGGAAGGGATTTCAGTGTTTTGGTTTTCATGTCCAAATCAGCATTCCAGCCCTTAACTACAAACGGTTTATGATGTATCTCACCTTGCACTTCCCAAGGAAGTGGATGTGAGGGAGATAGGAAAATGAGAATGAGAAGAAGAAGATGAAAGAGCAAGTGTCTTCAAGAGATAATCCAAAGGAGCCACTCTTGTTGAACACTTGAGCAATCTCTTTAGATCAATTAGGATACAGAATCACCACCTAATTGAGATAAAGAACCTAGACACCACTTAAGTTGCCACACTTAAGATATAGAACTAGGAATTTGAGAGAGACAAAGCTCAAGTTTTGTATTCAAATTGGCAAAAGACCCTTCCAAATGGAAGAGAGGAGGTATTTATAGACCCTCCTTCCCTCACACTCGGCCAAGGGCTGCTTTACAAGCTGATTTGGGACTAAATGACTAAGCCTAAGCTAGCTTACAAGTACAAGTTGATAAAACAAGAGATTTAGCCTATCCTTGACACCTCATTAGCTTAATGATCTCCAAATTGACGTGTTAAGCATCTAAATACTCTAAGTACAGCAGCTTAGGGCCTTGAATCTACAAGTGGTGCAAGTGGGACACCAAAACCCAAGGTGGCAGCCGGTTATACCCAAAAACCGGGTAAAGGAATTTCTTTCCTACTTTAGCTGGATAAAAGCAACACAAGCTGGTCCCTTAGCTCAACTTCAAGGCCATGATTTGATAAATATTTAGATGCCTTTTCATGCCCTGAAGTTTGACAAAAGTTAGAGCAAAGTAGGACAACCAAACGGACCCTTCTTTCGGGCTGTGCTGGATTGCGCCCTTCAGTGCGCTGTCTTCGGTTTTGGCTTGGTTGGCCGACCAAATGAACTCCAAATGCTTTGTAAAAGGTCTTGTTGGAAAGCTACGATCTTAAGCTTTAAGGGGGTGGTGTGTGTAGGAAATTTTCCTTTCTATAATTTGCTCCAACAGAGAAATAAATTCGGGCCAATTTTGGTATGAACTGGGCAGTCCATCATCTTCTTTGTTCAAGCGGTTTCTGACCATGGAATGAACTTCCTTAACCTTCTTGGGTTCCCTAACAGGGCCTGGATCATTAGGAAGGGTTATAAAAGGTTTGGTTAGATGGTCCCCATCATCCCCTCCGAGTGAGTTGGAGTTTGACCTCAAACTTGGGATTTCTTCATTTTCCTCAAAGTATGGGCCGAGGTCAGCCACATTGAAGGTGGCAGAGACCCCATACTCACTAGGTAAGTTCACCTTGTAGGCATTAGGTCCGATCTTCTCCAATATCTCAAAGGGGCCATCCGATCTCGGCATGATTTTGGACTTGCACTTACTTGGGAACGTTTCTTTCCTCATGTGAATCCACACTAAGTCCCCTGGTTGGAAATGGACCTCCCTTTTGTGCTTGTTGGCTTGATGCATGGCTTGGCTATTGGACTTCTCAATCCTCTCCCGAACTTGAGCATGAAGGTCTTTGATTTCTTTGTCTCGTTTCTCGGTCTCCCAACTAAACTTGCTAGGAGTGGGGATGGGTGTTAGGTCCAAGGGAGTTTTTGGATTATACCCATAGACCACTTGAAATGGGGAAAGGTGGGTGGCTTTACTTAGGGCCCGGTTGAAAGCAAACTCCGCATGAGGTAGGAGTTCATCCCAAGCCTTGATGTTCTTCTTCACAAGAACCCTAAGCAAGGTCCCCAAAGTCCGGTTAGTTACCTTGATTTAGCCATCGATTTGGGGGTGACAAGCGGTGCTAAACTTGAGGTGTGTCCCCATCTTTCTCCAAACAGTGAGCCAAAAATGACTAAGGAACTTAGTGTCTCTATCCGAAGCCATACTCGTTCGAATGCCGTGAAGTCTCACAATCTCCTTGAAGTAGAGATTGGCTATGTAGGAGGCATCATGGGTGGTGTGACAAGGGACAAAGTGGGCCATTTTGGAGAATCGATCCACCACCACCATGATGGAATCCTTGCTTCTTTGAGTCCGTGGCAAGCCCATAATGAAATCCTAACTAATGTCTTCCCAAGGGGCCAAGGGCACGGGCAAAGGGGAGTAAAGGCCTTAGGGAAGTACATGGCTCTTAGCCATGTGACAAATTGAACACCTCTTGATAAAGTGCTCCACATCCATGGCCATTTTTGGCCAATAATAGTGCTCCTTGAGCATTGAGTAAGTCTTCTCTACCCCAAAGTGACCGGATAGAGCACCACTATGAAGCTCTTGAATTAGCAATTCCCTAAACCCACACTTGGGTATACAAAGCTGTGGCCCTTTGAAGAGGAACCCCTCATGGATGTGGAATAGGCCGTGGGGGTGACTAGCACATTTGGCATGGATCTCCTTGAAGTCCTCATCATCGGTGTACATCCCTTTGAGAATCTTAAACCCAAGCACCTTGGACTCTAGGACCGAGAGGAGAAAGTATCTCCTTGAAAGGGCATCCGCTCCCTTGTTCAACTTACCGGCCTTGTGATGTATCATGAAGTTGAAAGCTTGGAGGTACTCAACCCACTTGGCATGACGGGGATTGAGCTTATGTTGTCCTTGAATGAACTTGAGGGCCTCATGGTCCGAGTGTAGTATGAATTCGGCCCCAACTAGGTAGTGTCTCCAATGTTCCAAAGCCTGGACTATCGCATAGAACTCCTTGTCGTATGTGGAGTACTTTTTCTTGGCTTCATTCAACTTCTCACTAAAGAATGCAATTGGCCGCTTCTCTTGGGACAAAACAGCCCCTATGCCCACTCCAGAGGCGTCACACTCCACCTCGAAGATCTTAGAGAAGCTAGGGAGTGCTAGTATGGGAGCACTTGTGAGCCTTCTCTTGATTTCTTCAAAGGCCGAATGAGCTTCTTTATTCCACTCAAAGGTCTTGCCCTTAAGAGCCTCAGTCATGGGAGAGACAATGGAGCCAAAGTCCTTCACAAATCTCCTATAAAAGGAGGCCAAACTATAGAAGCTTCGAACTTGATGCATGAAGGAGGGAGTAGGCCACTCGCGGATGGCCTTGACCTTGTCTTCATCAACATGGATGCCTTGAGCCGAAACTATATAACCCAAGAAGATGACTTGGGGTGTGAAGAAGTGACACTTCTCGAGGTTACCATAGAGCTCTTCTTGAGCTAAGATACTCAAGACTTGGTGGAGGTGGTCGGCATGCTCTTGTTCATCCCGGCTATACACAAGGATATCATCAAAATACACAACAACAAACTTACCTATGACCGGCCTAAGCACCTCATTCATAAGCCTCATGAAGGTGCTAGGTGCATTAGTCAAGCCAAATGGCATGACCAACCACTCATAGAGGCCGCCCTTAGTTTTGAAAGCCGTCTTCCATTCATCCCCTTCAAAGATCCGGATTTGGTAGTAGCCACTTCTAAGATCAATTTTGGAGAAGATAGTGGCTCCATGAAGCTCATCAAGTAAATCCTCCAACCTTGGAATGGGGTACCGGTACTTAATGGTGATCTTGTTGATAGCCCAACTATCAACACACATTCTCATGCTCCCATCCTTCTTGGGCACAAGTAGAGCCAGAACGGCACATGGACTTAAGCTTTCACGGATTAGCCCCTTAGCTAGGAGGTCATCAACTTGGCATTGAATCTCTTGGGTTTCTTGGGGGTTCATCCTATAGGCCGGTTTGTTTGGGATGGTGGAACTGGGAAAGAGATCAATCTTACATTAGATGGACCTTTTGGGAGGCAAGTCGTGGGGTATCTCTTGAGGGAAAACATGTTGGAAGGTGTGTAGGAGAGGGGTGAGCATGGGATGGCTTGAGGCCATGGCTAGGGCCGTTTCTTGGCCTAGCAAAATCCACTCTTTGTACGGTTCATACTCATGCATTTGGGACTTTAGGAGGGTGGTCAGAAAGACATCCACTTGTGGGTTTTCTTTGGGTTTGGAAGGGGTGGACGATTTGAGCGGAGTAAGGGTGATCTTTTTGTGGTTCTTTGTAAAGGTATAGGTATTCATGCAGCCATCATCTATGACTCCCCTATCAAAGAGCCATCGTCGACCCAACAAGACATGGCAAGCATCCGTTGGCATGACATCGCACCAAATCTCATCTTTGTAAGTCTTCCCAATGCTTAAAGGCAAGAGACACCGAGTAGAGATTTGCAAACCTTTGCTTTGGTTAAGCCATTGGATGGCGTATGGCTTTGGGGGGGTCATCGAGAGCTTGAGTTTGTCCACCATGGATTGTGAGGCTACATTCGCACAACTCCCCCCATCAATGATAAGGAAGCAAACTTTGCCACCTACGGTGCACCTTGTATGGAAAATGGATTCTCTTTGCTCAAACTCATCTTGGGAAGCTAGGCCACTTAAGGCCTTCGAATTACCAAAAGTTCCCCTTCATCCGGACCTTCTTTAACCTCCTCTAGAGACTCATTCAAGTCTAACTCCTTCTCCTCTTTGTCCTCTCCCTCAAACTCCTTAAAGGAAGCATGAAATTCAACCAAAGTGACAACCCTCTTGTTTGGACATTCTGATGCAATGCGCCCTAGTCCTTGACACCGAAAACATCTTCTTCTATCTTCCGGCTTAGGAGGGTTTCTTTGAGGTATGTTTTGCACATTTAGGGGATTTGGTCGTGGAGGTGGTGCAGCTTGTGGTGTAGGATTTGTGTTTAGGGGTCTTTGAAAAGGGTAAGTGTGAGACCCGTATTTTTATCGTACTTGCTTATCAAATATTATGCTTGTTGGGTTAAAAAATTTTATTTTAATATCCGCCAACCTACAATTGCCATATCGCCCAAGTTATTGATCTATTCAGCTTTAGATCCCAAAAATAGATTGCCTAAAGTTGTGTAACAAGATAAGCCTTCGATTCCTTGAAGTTTTAACAAAAACAATTCTCAAATACGTTCAGATTATTGAACCTTGGTAATAGTTCTGTAATTTACTAAATCGATCCTAAATATATTTGGGAGTGGGTAAGCTGACCCGTGATTATATTTAGGACTTCGGTTTCAGATTAAAGGCTCGGGAACTCGAGGAATAATCAGTAGGCTATAGTCGTGTGGGGTTAGTAGGCTAGAATTAAACCAAAAAAAAAGGAAAAAGGGGGCTTCACGCGTGAACCCCGACCCCCCTCTCTCTCCTCTTTCTTCTTCTTCTTCTTCCCGTTCTTTGCTCTGCTCTCCCCTATTCCTCATCTCCTCCCTCGCTTCTCCGCCACGCACGCCGAAGCCGGCCGCCGGTCTTGAGCCCAGTCGACCCACCCTAGCTGCTGGATGTCATACCACGGCGTCACTGACCGAAAATCAGCCACGGTTGGCTGATTTCAGCCGGAGCAGAGCCAACGCCCGGTTCAATTCGGTGCATGCAAGGTGATTTCGAACGCCTCCTTCATATATAAATTGCATTCTTGACCTAGATTCTTCCTAATTGTGTTTGATTTCTCAGAAAAATTTAGTTAGGGTTTTGGGTTTAGTGGTGGTCGTGTGTCACGCGAAGAACAGAGGGGATTCTGAGCTTTGGCGTTCGAATTTAACTTCAATCCAGCCAGTTTGCATGCATATAGCTTGGATTCGAGGTGGGTAAACCTTTAATCCCTCATATTTTAAGGATTTCGAATAATAATTATATGGATCCGTTTACTAAATTGGTAGATTGGATGATTATTGTATGAATTCGCTTGTATGTGTGGGCAAACGAATGAAATAAGCATTGCTATGCTAGGGCAGCACTAATGTATTCTTGAAAGGTTGCCAGATGTTTTAAAATGGTGGCTTTCATGATTTAGAAATGCATATAACTCTCTTAAGTTGCTTTCGATTTTTTATATCAAACCAGTTAGCATTGAAGATCGTTTGGGAACATTTTGAGCCTTTAGTTTATCCTCACACCTGTCTTAAGTTTAGAATGGTGTTTTCAAACAAATCTAGCTTACATTTATTGCTAATTAAGTATCTAAGTTATGATTTAGCAACCCTATTACGCTTATATGAAGCTTTCAAGTTAGAATCAAAGTCGTTTTATGATTAGGCAACCTTATTATGTTTATAAAGAGCCCTTAAGTTAAAAACGAAGTCGATTTATGATTTAGTAAACTTATTATGTCTATACGAAGCATTCGAGTTAGAAACTAAGTTGTTTTACGATTTAGTAAACGTGTTAGTAAGAAACTTTAAGTTTAAAGTGAAGTCCTTTTATAAGTTAATGAACGTATTACGTTTATACGAAACTTCTAAGTCAGAAATGAAGTCGTTTTACAAATTAGCAAACGTTTTACGTTTATAAGAAGTTTCTTAAGTTAAAAACGAAGTCATTTTGCGAGTTAGCAGCCGTATTACGTTCATATGAAACTTTTAAGTTAGAAACGAAATCGTTTTACGACTTAACAAGCTCATTAGGTTTTTAAGATGTTTTGAAGTTTCAAAGGAAGTCATTTTATGTGTTAATAGACTCATAACGTTTATGAGAAGCTTTTAAGCTCCGAACTTAGTTGAATTAAGCATTAACTAAACACGTTATATTTCTAACGAGTTTTGATTTACGATTTACTAGACATATTACATTTAAAAGAAGCTTTTAGCTAAAAGATGAAGTCGTTTTATGAGTTAGCAGCCGTTTTACATTTACACGAAGCATTTAAGTTAGAAATTATATCATTTTATGATTTAGTAAACAATTTATGTTATAAGAGGTCTTTAAGTTATTTATGAAGCCGATTTACGTGCTAACAAATCTTATTTTGTTTCAAAGAAGCTTGTAAGTTTAAAACGAAGACGTTTTACAAACTAACAAATATATTACGTTATTGAGAAGCTGTTAAGTTGAAAACGAAATTGTTTTACGATTTAGCAAACTAATTACGTTTATACGAAGCTTTTAAGTTAGAAACGAAGTCGTTTTTCGAATTCGTAAACGTATTTTACGAAGTTAGTTTACACGTTAGCAACTTTATTTCGATTATGAAAAGCCTTTAAACTATCCACGAAATCGATTTATGAGTTAGTAAACTTGGCTTGTATCATGTTCATCCTTTTGCATTTGAAAGATTATAACGAGCGTAAAAAGGGCGACTGAAGGTGATTATTTACGAATCCTAGCTTTTAAGTGCACGCTAGTAACTACCAAGTTTTGAATCGTGAGTTAGTATACTCACCATGTTTCTAAGAGGCCTTTCTTGTTGTTTGCCTAAAGCTAAAGTTGCAAGAAAATTATGTTTTCATGTTTTAAGTTCATAAAACCTATATATGAATAACTATAAGCATGTTTGTCCACTAAGTATGTATGTGTATGAATGTTATGAGTTCCTAAGATATATATATGAATACGTATAAGTATGTATGTGTACGAATGGTTATGTTCATGTCTATGTGCACGTGGAAGAGCTACTCTAGAAACTTTAAGCTTAAGTCTGAGACCCATGGATGGTGGCTTAGTTCCCATCTGGTATCACATATGTTACGTTATGATAGATTCAGGGATGGTGGTTTGATTCCCGCCTGAAGTCTAAGTATGAAAATTATGTCTCAGCGCAGTATGATGTCTGTCCGGGCAAGCGTATGTTGTCGCTCGAGTTTGGCCGACTCGGGATGCCAATAACAAAGTACCTCTAAGAGTCTAGTCTCCTCATTTACGTGAATAAGTTACTATGTATGATTTTCGGTAAGTGAAACTTATGCGCAAAACCCCTTTTATGCTATGTTTCCGGGTTTATGTAACTTTATTATGTTAAGTCAACACATTACGGTTTCTTCAAGCCCTTTGGTATGACTATTCCTTCACTCGATTTATGGTTCGAATATGATGTATTATGCGAAAGCCCTTCAACTAAAATGAATTACGAAAGGCTTGCGTAAGTTAATATGTATTTTAAGTATGTTTTGGGAGAGAGGGTTTACTCACTGAGCGGTGGTTGCTCATTCCCATTACTTTTCCCCTTTTCCCCAGATCCATAGGTATGTGATTAACGCATGGAGTGCAACAAGGATGGACTTGCTTGGTTTGATTATGACGTGACCATGTAATATTGATTATGTTTGTAAGGTTATGTAATAATTTATCTTTTGTAAGGTTTATGAAAAATAGAAAGCTCTGTATACTCCGGACGTGGGCCCGTAGAGTTGTGAACTCCGGCGTGTAGCTGTAGAGATGTTGGTGTTATTTACTACATTTTTGAATTGCAGGGATGTAATGTAAGGCTTAGGCCTAGGGAAATGGCCAGTTTTCAGGGGAACTCTATCCGTTTTGCCCCAGAAATTAAGAAAATCCTAACATTCCTAGCCCTAGGGTTAAACTCAAGACCCAATTATGTTACAATGGCTTAAGTTTTAAATATTAAGTCTCAATAGGTTATGTTTCAAATAGGTTTAAGCAAGTTGCCTTAACAGTCTTTCCCCAGGGGAAGGCTGTGGCATGTAACACGACGCGCGTGAGGTCGGGGGTGTTACATTTGATGGTATCAGAGCTATAGGGTTTTATAAAATGATAAAAGAAAATGAGATTTGACTCGCCGATATGTTTTTATGTGCTAAGAGTTACATGTTATGTGCTACGTGTTATGTGCTATGCAATGCATGTTGTATATTAAGTGTTAAGTGTTAAGTGTTAAATTGTTGTAAGCTTACTAGGAGGGGGCTGACGGAGATTCGTTTATAAGTAATACATGTGTATGACGCACATAAGTGACCTGGAGTCTTATTACGAGTGCAGGAGTTAAGATAGTATACGATATGTCAGAAGAGAGGCAAAATCCTCCTCCACCTCCGCCTCCAAACGATGGGATGGAGATGTAAATTAAATTTCTGAAGCTTAAGCCACCTACGTTTGACGGAACACTAGACCCAATTTAGTATGAGTACTGGAAGAGGAAGATTGAAGGATTGTTCGAAGTCATAGAGTGTCCTGCCAATTATAAGGTGAGGTTCGCAGCTCATTTATTTGAGAAAGATCCCAACTTTTGGTGGGATATGGTTAAGCCAAAAGAAGGTGAACAACCACTAACTTGGCAGAGTTCAAGGGTTTATTAGATGAAAAATACTACCCTAAGGAGGTAAAATGGGCTAAGGAGCAGGAATTTTTGAACTTAAAGCAGGGAAAAATGCCGGTTACGGAGTATATGTCCAAGTTTAATGAATTGAGTAGGTTTGCTCCTCATCAAGTGGCGAATGAGGAAATGAAAATGGAACGATTTGAGAGAGGCCTCTAATCTAAGTTAAAAACAAACATGGCTGCACTAACCTTTCCAAATCTCCAAACGATGCATCAAAAAGCTATCAAAGTGGAGCGTGTTATAGATGAGTGTGAGGCACCTGAGTTAGCTGCGCAACAAAAATGGAAGTGTGAGGTCGAGAGCTCCCAAGGAGGGGTACGCGAGAATGGGAGGAAGCCTAACTCCAATCATCAATCTCCGAAGGACCGCACTCCATATGAGCCAAGGCCTCGATGCGATATATGCGGCAAGCTCCACAATGGGCCCTGTGCAAGGTTAACTGGGGTGTGCTTTAGGTGTGGAGAATTGGGCATTACCAAAACCAATGTCCGAAGAAAGTACAGGAAAATATGGAAGCTAAGCAAAGGACTGAGTCAGCAAATAGGCAAGGCGGCAACAATCTCCAAGCAAGAAAATGACTCCACCAATCTCATAGCTCCATGACGTGAATGAAAGTCGATAAAAAATCTTTCTTTTAGGTACTCCCTTTTATATAAGTATATATGGATTTATTTCGCATCACGTGACCAAAGCGCATGAGTTTTGAGGACGAAACTTTTTATAAGTGGGGGAGAAATGTGAGACCCGCATTTTTGTCGTATTTGCTTATCAAATATTATGGCTGTTGGGTTAGAAAATTTTATTTTAATATCCGCCACCCTACAACTGCCATATCGCCCAAGTTATTGATCCATTCAACTTTAGATCCCAAAAATTGATTGCCTAAAGTTGTGTAATAAGACAAGCCTTCGATTCCTTGATGTTTTGACAAAAACAACTCTCAAATACGTTCAGATTATTGAACCTTGGTAATAGTTCTGTAATTTACTAAATCGATCCTAAATATATTTGGGAGTGGGTAAGCTAACCCGCGATTATATTTAGGACTTTGGTTTAGGATTAAAGGCTCGGGAACTCGAGGAATAATCAATAGGCTATAGTTGTGTGGCGTTAGTAGGCTAGAATTAAACCCAAAAAAAAAAAAATTGGAAAAAGGGGGGTTCACGCGTGAAACCCCGACCCCCTCTCTCTCCTCTTTCTTCTTCTTCTTCTTCCCGTTCTTTGCTCTGCTCTCCCCTATTCCTCATCTCCTCCTTCGCTTCTCCGCCAGGCACGCCGGAGTCGGCCGCCGGTCTTGAGCCCAGTCGACCCACCCTAGCTGCCGGGCATCACACCACGGCGTCACTGGCCGAAAATCAGCCACGGTTGGGCTGATTTCGGCCGGAGCAGAGCCAACGCCCGGTTCAATCTGGTGCATGCAAGGTGATTTCGAATGCCTCCTTCATATATAAATTGCATTCTTGACCTAGATTCTTTCTAATTGTGTTTGATTTCTCAGAAAAATTGAGTTAGGGTTTTGGGTTTAGTGGTGGTCGTGTGTCACGTGAAGAACGGAGGGCATTCTGAGCTTTGGCATTCGAATTTAACTTCAATCCAGCCAGTTTGCATACATATAGCTTGGATTCGAGGTGGGTAAACCTTTAATCCCTCATATTTTAAGGATTTCGATTAATTATATTGATCAGTTTGCTGAATTGGTAGATTAGATTGTTGTTGTATGAATTCGCTTGTATGTGTGGGCAAACGAATGAAATAAGCATTGCTATGCTAGGGCAGCACCAATGTATTCTTGAAAGGTTGCCAGATGTTTTAAATGGTGGCTTTCATGATTTAGAGCTGCGTATAACTCTCTTAAGTTGCTTTCGATTTTTCATATCAAACCAGTTAGCATTGAAGATCGTTTGGGAACATTTTAAGCCTTTAGTTTATCCTCACACCCGTCTTGAGTTTAGAATGGAGTTTTCAAACGAATCTAGCTTACATTTATTGCTAACTAAGTATCTAAGTTATGATTTAGCAACCCTATTACGCTTATATGAAGCTTTCAAGTTAGAATCAAAGTCATTTTATGATTAGGCAACCTTATTATGTTTATAAAGAGCCCTTACGTTAAAAACGAAGTCGTTTTACGATTTAGTAAACTTATTACGTCTATACAAAGCATTCGAGTTAGAAACTAAGACGTTTAATGATTTAGTAAACGCGTTACGTTTATAAGAAACTTTAAGTTTAAAGTGAAGTCGTTTCACAAGTTAATGAATGTATTACATTTATACGAAACTTCTAAGCCAAAAAAGAAGTCGTTTTACAAATTAGTAAGTGTTTTACGTTTATAAGAAGTTTCTTAAGTTAAAAACGAAGTCATTTTGCGAGTTACTAGCCGTATTACGTTTATATAAAACTTTTAAGCTAGAAATGAAATCGTTTTACGACTTAACAAGCTTATTACATTTTTAAGAAGCTTTGAAGTTTCAAAGGAAGTCGTTTTATATGTTAAGAGACTCATAACGTTTATGAGAAGCTTTTAAGCTTCGAACTTAGTTGAGTTAAGCATTAACTAAACACGCTATGCTTCTAACGAGTTTCGATTTACGATTTAGCAGACATATTACATTTAAAAGAAGCTTTTAGCTAAAAGGGAAGTCGTTTTATGAGTTAGCAGTCGTTTTACATTTACACGAAGCATTTAAGTTAGAAACTATGTCGTTTTACAATTTAGTAAACAATTTACATTATAAGAAGTCTTTAAGTTACTTATGAAGCCGATTTACGTGCTAACAAATCTTATTTTGTTTCTAAGAAGCTTGTAGGTTTAAAACGAAGACGTTTTACAAACTAACAAACGTATTACGATATTAAGAAGCTGTTAAGTTAAAAACGAAATTGTTTTACGATTTAGCAAACTAATTACGTTTATACGAAGCATTTAAGTTAGAAACGAAGTCGTTTTTCGAATTCGTTAACGTATTTTACGAAGTTAGTTTACACGTTAGCAAATTTATTTCGATCATGAAAAGCCTTTAAACTATCCACGAAATCGATTTATGAGTTAGTAAACTTGGTTTGTATCATGTTCAACCTTTTGCATTTGAAAGATTATAACGGGCGTAAAAAGGGCCACTGAAGGTGATTATTTACGAATCCTAGCTTTCAAGTGCACGCTAGTAACTACCAAGTTTTGAATCGTGAGTTAGCATACTCACCATGCTTCTAAGAGGCCTTTCTTGTTGTTTGCCTAAAGCTAAAGTTGTAAGAAAATTATGTTTTCATGTTTTAAGTTTATAAAACCTATATATGAACAAGTACAAGCATGTTTGCCTACTAAGTATGTATGTGTATGAATGTTATAAGTTCCTAAGATATACATATGAATACGTATAAGTATGTATGTGTACGAATGGCTATGTTTATGTCGATGTGTACGTGGAGGAGCTACTCTAGAAACTTTAAGCTTAAGTTTGAGACCCAGGGATGGTGGCTTAGTTCCCGCCTGGTATCACGTATGTTACGTTATGATAGATTCAGGGATGGTGGTTTGATTCCCGCCTGAAGTCTAAGTATGACAATTATGTCTCAGCACAGTATGATGTCTGTCCGGATAGGCGTATGTTGCTGCTCGAGTTTGGCCGATTCGGGATGGCAGTAATAAAGTACCTCTAAGAGTCTAGTCTCTTAATTTTCGTGAATAAGTTACTATGTATGATTTTCGATAAGTGAAACTTATGCGTAAAACCCCTTTATGCTATGTTTTCGGGTTTACGTAACTTTATTATGTTAAGTCAACACATTACGGTTTCTTCTAAAGTTAAGCCTTTTGGTATGACTATTCCTTCACTCAGTTTATGGTTCGAATATGATGCATTATGTGAAAGCTCTTCAACTAAAATGAATTACGAAAGGCTTGCGTAAGTTAATATGTATTTTAAGTATGTTTTGGGAGTGAGGGTTTACTCACTGAGCGGTGGTTGCTCATTCCCATTACTTTTCCCCTTTTCCCCAGATCCACAGGTATGTGATTGACGCGTGGAGTGCAACAAGGATGGACTTGCTTGGTTTGATTATGACGTGACCATGTAATATTGATTATGTTTGTAAGGTTATGTAATAATTTATCTTTTGTGAGGTTTATGAAAAATAGAAAGCTCTGTATACTCCGGGCGTGTGGCCCGTAGAGTTGTGAACTCCGGCGTATAGCCATAGAGTTGTTGGTATTATTTAGTACCTTTTTGTATTGCAGGGATGTAATGTAAGGCTTAGGCCTGGGGAAATGGTCAGCTTTTAGGGAAAACTCTATCCGTTTTGCCCCAGAAATTAAGAAAATCCTAACATTCCTAGCCCTAGGGTTAAACTCAAGACCCAATTATGTTATAATAGCTTAAGTTTTAAATATTAAGTCTCAATAGGATATGTTCCAAATAAGTTTAAGCAAGTTGCCTTAACAGTTTTTCCCCAGGCGAAGGCTATGGCGTGTAACACGACCCGCGTGAGGTCGGGGGTGTTACATTTGATAGTATCAGAGCTATAGGATTTTATAAAATGATAAAAGAAAATGAGATTTGACTCACCGATATGTTTTTATGTGCTAAGAGTTATATGTTATGTGCTACGTGTTATGTGCTATACGATGCATGTTGTATATTAAGTGTTAAGTGTTAAATGTTAAATTGTTGTAAGCTTACTAGGAGGGGGCTGATGGAGATTCGTTTATAAGTAATACATGTGTATGACGCACATAAGTGACCTGGAGTCTTATTACGAGTGCAGGAGTTAAGATAGTATACGATATGTCGGAAGAGAGGCAAAATCCTCCTCCACCTCCGCCTCCAAATGATGGGATAGAGATGCTAATTAAATTTCTGAAAGCTTAAGCCACCTACGTTTGACGGAACACCAGACCCAATTCAGTATGAGTACTGGAAGAGGAAGATTGAAGGATTGTTCGAAGTCATGGAGTGTCCTGCCAATTATAAGGTGAGGTTCGCAGCTCATTTTTTTGAGAAAGATGCTAGCTTTTGGTGGGATATGGTTAAACCAAAAGAAGGTGAACAACCACTAACTTGGTATAGTTCAAGGCTTTATTAGATGAAAAATACTACCCTAAGGAGGTAAAATGAGCTAAGGAGCAGGAATTTTTGAACTTAAAGCAGGGAAAAATGCCGGTTATTGAGTATATGTCTAAGTTTAATGAATTGAGTAGGTTTGCTCCTCATCAAGTGGCGAATGAGGAAATGAAAATGGAACGATTTGAGAGAGGCCTCAAATCTAAGTTAAAAACAAACATGACTGCACTAACCTTTCCAAATCTCCAAACGATGCACCAAAAAGCCATCAAAGTGAAGCGTGTTATAGATGAGTGTGAGGCATCTGAGTTAGCTGCGCAACCAAAAAGGAAGCGTGAGGTCGAGAGCTCCTAAGGAGGGGTACGTGGGAATGGGAGGAAGCCTAACTCCAATCATCAATCTTCGAAGGACCGCACTCCATATGAGCCAAGGCCTCGATGCAATACATGTGGCAAGCTCCACAATGGGCCCTGTGCAAGGTTAACTGGGGCGTGCTTTGGGTGTGGAGAAATTGGGCATTACCAACACCAATGTCTGAAGAAAGTACAGGAAAACATACAAGCTAATCAAAGGACTGAGTCAGCAAATAGGCAACATGGCTACAATCTCCAAGCAAGAAAATGACTCCACCAATCTCACAGCTCCATGACGTGAATGAAAGTCGGTAAGAAATCTTTCTTTTAAGTACTCCCTTTTATGTAAGTATATATGGATTTATTTCGCATCATGTGACCAAAGCGTATGAGTTTCAAGGACGAAACTTTTTATAAGTGGGGGAGAAATGTGAGACCCGCATTTTTGTCGTATTTGCTTATCAAATATTATTCCTGTTGGATTAGAAAATTTTATTTTAATATCCACCAACCTACAACAGCCATATCGCCCAAGTTATTGATCTATTCAACTTTAGATCCCAAAAAATGGATTGCCTAAAGTTGTGTAACAAGACAAGCCTTCGATTCCTTGATGTTTTAACAAAAATAATTCCCAAATACGTTCAGATTATTAAGCCCTGGTAATAGTTCTGTAATTTACTAAATTGATCCTAAATATATTTGGGAGTGGGTAAGCTGACCCGCGATTATATTTAGGACTTCGGTTTAGGATTAAAGGCTCGGGAACTCGAGGAATAATCAGTAGGCTATAGACGTGTGGGGTTAGTAGGCTAGAATTAAACCAACAAAAAAAAAAGGAAAAAGGGGGGGTTCACGCGTGAAACCCCGACCCCCCCTCTCTCTCCTCTTTCTTCTTCTTCTTCTTCTTCCCGTTCTTTCCTCTGCTCTCCCCTATTCCTCATCTCCTCCTTCGCTTCTCCGCCACGCACGCCGGAGCCGGCCGCCGGTCTTGAGCCCAGTCGACCCACCCTAGCTGTTGGGCGTCACACCACGGCGTCACTGGCCGAAAATCAGCCACGGTTGGGGTGATTTCGACCGTGGCAGAGCCAACACCGGGTTCAATCCCGTGCATGCAAGGTGATTTCGAACGCCTCCTTCATATATAAATTGCATTCTTGACCTAGATTCTTCTTAATTGTGTTTGATTTCTTAGAAAACTTTAGTTAGGGTTTTGGGTTTAGTGGTGGTCGTGTGTCACGCGAAGAACAGAGGGGATTCTGAGCTTTGGCGTTCGAATTTAACTTCAATCCAGCCAATTTGCACGCATATAGCTTGGATTCGAGGTGGGTAAACCTTTAATCCCTCATATTTTAAGGATTTTGAATAATAATTATATGGATCAGTTTGCTGAATTGGTAGATTGGATTGTTGTTGTATGAATTCGCTTGTATGTGTGGGCAAACGAATGGAATAAGCATTGCTATGCTAGGGCAGCACCAATCTATTCTTGAAAGGTTGCCAGATGTTTTAAAATGGTGGCTTTCATGATTTAGAACTGCATATAACTCTCTTAAGTTGCTTTCGATTTTTCATATCAAAACAGTTAGCATTGAAGATCGTTTGAGAACATTTTAAGCCTTTAGTTTATCCTCACACCCGTCTTGAGTTTAGAATAGAGGTTTCAAACGTATCTGGCTTACATTTATTGCTAACTAAGTATCTAAGTTATGATTTAGCAACCCTATTACGCTTATATGAACCTTTCAAGTTAGAATCAAAGTCGTTTTATGATTAGGCAACCTTATTATGTTTATGAAGAGCCTATAAGTTAAAAACGAAGTCGTTTTACGATTTAGTAAACTTATCACGTCTATACGAAGCATTCGAGTTAGAAACTAAGTCGTTTTACGATTTAGTAAACGTGTTACGTTTATAAAAAACTTTAAGTTTAAAGTGAAGTCGTTTTACAAGTTAATGAACGTATTACGTTTATACGAAACTTCTAAGTCAAAAATGAAGTCGTTTTACAAATTAGCAAACGTTTTACGTTTATAAGAAGTTTCTTAAGTTAAAAACGAAGTCATTTTGCGAGTTAGTAGCCGTATTACGTTTATATGAAACTTTTAAGTTAGAAACGAAATCATTTTACGACTTAACAAGCTTATTATGTTTTTAAGAAGCTTTGAAGTTTCAAAGGAAGTCGTTTTATGTGTTAGTAGACTCATAACGTTTATGAGAAGCTTTTAAGCTTCGAACTTAGTTGAATTAAGCATTAACTAAACACGTTATGTTTCTAACGAGTTCCGGTTTACGATTTAGTAGACATATTACATTTTAAAGAAGCTTTTAGCTAAAAGGTGAAGTCGTTTTATGAGTTAGCAGTCGTTTTACATTTACACGAAGTATTTAAGTTAGAAACTATATCGTTTTACGATTTAGTAAACAATTTACGTTATAAGAAGTCTTTAAGTTATTTATGAAGCCGATTTACGTGCTAACAAATCTTATTTTGTTTCGAAGAAGCTTGTAAGTTTAAAACGAAGACGTTTTACAAACTAACAAACGTATTACGTTATTAAGAAGTTGTTAAGTTGAAAACGAAATCGTTGTACGATTTAGCAAACTAATTACGTTTATACGAAGCTTTTAAGTTAGAAACGAAGTCGTTTTTTGAATTCGTTAACGTATTTTACGAAGTTAGTTTACACATCAGCAAATTTATTTCAATTATGAAAAGCCTTTAAACTATCCATGAAATCGATTTATGAGTTAGTAAACTTGGCTTGTATCATGTTCATCCTTTTGCATCTGAAAGATTATAATGAGCGTAAATAGGGCAACTGAAGGTGATTATTTATGGATCCTAGCTTTCAAGTGCACGCTAGTAACTACCAAGTTTTGAATCGTGAGTTAGTAGACTCACCATGTTTCTAAGAGGCCTTTCTTGTTGTTTGCCTAAAGCTATAGTTGCAAGAAAATTATGTTTTCATGTTTTAAGTTCATAAAACCTATATATGAATAAGTATAAGCATGTTTGTCTACTAAGTATGTATGTGTATAAATGTTATAAGTTCCTAAGATATATATATGAATACGTATAAGTGTGTATGTGTACGAATGGTTATGTTTATGTCTATGTGTACGTGGAGGAGCTACTCTAGAAACTTTAAGCTTAAGTCTGAGACCCAAGCATGGTGGCTTAGTTCCCGCCTGGTATCACATATGTTACGTTATGATAGATTCAGGGATGGTGGTTTGATTCCCTCCTGAACTCTAAGTATGCAAATTATGTCTCAGCGCAGTATGATGTCTGTCCAGATAGGCGTATGTTGCTGCTCGAGTTTGGCCGACTCGGGATGGTAGTAACAAAGTACCTCTGAGAGTCTAGTCTCCTCATTTACGTGAATAAGTTACTATGTATGATTTTCGGTAAGTGAAACTTATGCGTAAAACCTCTTTTATGCTATGTTTCCGGGTTTACGTAACCTTATTATGTTAAGTCAACGCATTACGGTTTCTTCTAAAGTTAAGCCTTTTGGTATGACTATTCGTTCACTCTATTTATGGTTCGAATATGATGTATTATGTGAAAGCTCTTTAACTAAAATGAATTACGAAAGACTTGTGTAAATTAATATGTATTTTAAGTATGTTTTGGGAGAGAAGGTTTACTCACTGAGTGGTGGCTGCTCATTCCCATTACTTTTCCCCTTTTTCCCAGATCCACAGGTATGTGATTGACGTGTGGAGTGCAACAAGGATGGACTTGCTTGGTTTGATTATGATGTGACCATGCAATATTGATTATGTTTGTAAGGTTATGTAATAATTTATCTTTTGTGAGGTTTATGAAAAATAGAAAGCTCTGTATAATCCGGGCGTGTGGCCCGTAGAGTTGTGAACTTCGGCGTGTAGCCGTAGAGTTGTTGGTGTTATTTAGTACCTTTTTGTATTGCAGGGATGTAATGTAAGGCTTAGGCCTGGGAAAATGGTCAGTTTTCAGGGGAAACTCTGTCCGTTTTGCCCCAGAAATTAAGAAAATCCTAACATTCCTAGCCCTAGGGTTAAACTCAAGACCCAATTATGTTATAGTGGCTTAAGTTTTAAATATTAAGTCTCAATAAGTTATGTTTCAAATAAGTTTAAGCAAGTTGCCTTAACAGTCTTTCCCCAGGGGAAGGCTGTGGCGTGTAACACAGCCCGCATGAGGTCGGGGGTGTTACAGTAAGGCCGAGTAGGAGGCCTGGACACAATGCCTTTCCCCTTGGCTTTTCGGTGTTGTTCAACTTTGTATACAAGGGAGCTAAGTTCATCAAGAGAGGAGTAGGGATGTAGCTCAATAACATGGGCAATTTGATCATCTAAACCACTCAAATACCTCACAAGAGTTTGGGTTTCATCTTCCTTCAAATCACATTTCAAGAGGAGTTATTCAAACTCCCTAGTATATTCTTCCACACTCTTGGTCCCTTGTTTGAGGTTATGGAATTTGAGGTAGTTATCATGGAGGTAACGGGTGGGTAGGAATTGGGCCTTTAGTTTGTCCCTC
This sequence comes from Carnegiea gigantea, assembly GCA_029747015.1. Taxonomy (NCBI): domain Eukaryota; kingdom Viridiplantae; phylum Streptophyta; class Magnoliopsida; order Caryophyllales; family Cactaceae; genus Carnegiea; species Carnegiea gigantea. The sequence continues at coordinate 64,768 of JAKOGI010000762.1, read as the reverse complement.
ATTTGTGCCCAAGTACGGATTTTTCCCTTTCCCTTCCTTGCCCTCTTGGTCACTAAATTAGCCCACCAATTTGAGGAACATTTGCGAAGCTTACGGGCTGCAAGCTTTACCTTTTTATCATCCGGGATGTCCTTGTAGTCGAAGACTCTTTCAACCGTCTGGAGCCAATCTAGAAATAGGTCCGGGTCTAGATGGCCTTCAAACTTGAGAATGTCAACCTTGAAATCAAGATTGCCGCCTTCACTAGACCGAAATGGCCTTCCTCCTTCACCTTCTTCACTAGATGACTCATGAGGGTAGCTTTCTTCTTCCTCGGGATCAATTCGAGGCCCTTGTTTCGTGGGACTCCTTGAGTTTCTCAGGTTTCTTCTCTTCTCCTCTAGGAGTTGGCCAAGTTGAGTTTGGAGGTACTTGACCTTGGCTTCCAATTCAACCTTCTCCTTAAGAACGGTCTCCACAACTTGTTCCGGTGTGAGGCTAGAAGACATGGTTGTAGTAGAGTAGGGAGTGTGGTGTCTCGGAACTGAAAGCAGGGAGCACGGTCGTGCTATGTGGCACGGCCTGGCCATGCTAGACTGCTGGAACTGGGTAAGCATGCAGGGGACAAGGCACAGTCGTGCTGTACGGCACGGGTTGCCCGTGCTGAATTGCTGTTTTGGGCACGGTACGGGGCGTGCAAGGGAGAAATAGAGGGGTGGTTAAGGATGATTTGTGGGTTTTGTGTTTGGGTGTGTGTTTCGATGATGGAAGCTTGGCCAAGATGGTAGCCTAGGCTCTGATACCAATTGATGTATCTCACCTTGCACTTGCCAAGGAAGTGGATGTGAGGGAGATAGGAAAGTGAGAATGAGAAGAAGAACAAGATGATAGAGCAAGTGTCTTCAAGAGATAATCCAAAGGAGCCACTCTTGTTGAACACTTGGGTAATCTCTTTAGATCAATTAGGATACCGAATCACCACCTAATTGAGATAAAGAGGCCTAGACACCACTTAAGTTGCCACTCTTAAGATATAGAACTAGGAATTTGAGAGAGACAAAGCTTAAGTTTTGTATTCAAATTGGCAAAAGACCCTTCCAAATAGAAGAGAGGAGGTATTTATAGACCCTCCTTCCCTCACACTCAGCCAAGAGCTGCTTTACAAGCTGATTTGGGACTAAATAACTAAGCCTAGGCTAGCTTACAAGTACAAGTTGATAAAACAAGAGATTTAGCCTATCCTTGACACCTCATTAGCTTAATGATCTCCAAATTGACGTGTCAAGCATCTAAATACTCTAAGTACAGCAGCTTAGGGCCTTGAATCTGCAAGTAGTGCAAGTGGGACACCAAAACCCAAGGTGGCAGCCGGTTATACCTAAAAACCAGGTAAAGGAATTTCTTCCCTACTTTAGCTGGAAAAAAGCAACACAAGCTGGTCCCTTAGCTCAACTTTAGGTCCATGATTTGACAAATATTTAGATGCCTTTTCATACCGTAAAGTTTGACAAAAGTTGGAGCAAATTAGGGCAACCAAACGGACCCTTCTTTCGGACTGTGCTGGATTGCACCCTACAGTGCACTGTCTTAGGTTTTGGCTTGGTTGGCCGACCAAATGAACTCCAAATGCTTTGCAAAAGGTCTTGTTGGAAAGCTAAGATCTTAAGCTTTAAGGAGGTGGTGCGTGCAGGAAATTTCCCCTTCTATAATTTGCTCCAACAGAGAAACAAATCCGGGCTAATTTCGGTATGAACTGGGCAGTCCATCATCTTCTTTGTTCAAGTGGTTTCTGACCATGGTATGAACTTCCTTGACCTTCTTGGGTTCCCTAACAGGGGCTGGATCATTGGAAAGGGTTATGAAAGGGTTGGTTAGATGGTCCCCATCAGTTTATTGTCAAAAAAATAGAAGCCTCTTCGTTCGATGGTGGAGCTGCAGGAAACGAACCAAGAACAAACCCCTGCGAACCTGCCAGATTTGATCAATTTCAAATTGTGCCCAAATCCTTTTGATAAATGCTTTAATCACCTCAAAAGGGGGATTAGCTCCTAAGACGGAGCAAAGAACCGAGCTCTTCCAAAATTCAATTTCATCAGATACATCCGCAGAATTCAGTTGAGCCCATGCTAACCCATTTATCAAATCAGCTGGGAAGAATTCCAGACTGTTTCCTTCATCGGGATCTAGCATTGAAGCATAGGAAGATGATTGGGTTACCTGCTTGCTGGGCTTCGAAGTCTCTGTCGTCTGCTGGGGTCTAAAGCTTGACGAGGGAGCAGCTGAGGTGTCAGCAGCCAGAGCTTGAGCCGAGTTTGGTGGCGCCATCTGAACACCATTTTCCGGCATTTCTATCTCCGGTGAGATGACCGAGGTTGATGTTATCTGATTTTGTGGCTGCCTTGTTGAGAGCCTTGCTTCGGTTGGTGAGGAGACCACAGTTTGGGTCTTGGTCGATGGTGAGATCGGAGGACCCTTTACTGGCGCCTCACTGGGTTGTCTTCTCGTGCTGTCCCGTGTTATGGGGTTCCATGAGGAGCTTTCAGGGAGCTGTGATGGGGAAGTTTCACCTGGGTACCTCATGGTTTCGTTCGCCTGTGCAATGAGGGCTCCCGAATCTGATGGCCAGCTAGCCGCTGGATGGTCTTCTGCAGCAGAATCAGAGGCGACATGAGCCCTTGCATCTGGACTCAGCTCAGTTTCCTCCAGCGTTGGATTAGCTACGATATGAGCTAATTCCTACGCGATTTAAGTATGCGCTGCTACAGTCGTTTGTCGGGATGGATAATCAGCTTCGATTTGGTCTTCAGCACCTACTGGTTGCTCTGATTCGGCAGTATTCAAGCTTAATCTGAGATTCAATTTTGGACGCCCCCTCTTGCCCTCTTGGCCACGGCTGCTCGAGAGAGAGAGAGGGGTATTATATTTGTGTGTGTGTGTGTGTGTATATATATATATATATATATATATATATATTATTATATATATATATACACACACACACCACATACATACACATAGATGTGTATATATATATATAATATATATATATATATATATATTTAAATATATATATATATTCATATATCTATATCTATATATATATATACACATATATATATGTGTATACATATATATATATATATATATATACACATATATACATATATATATATATATATATATATATAAATATATATATATACACACACACACATACATAAATATACATGTGATGGAGACCATCACGAACGGCCCGAAGACCATCAAGCCCAGCCCAAGGAGGACCCAATCAAACTTTAAGAAGTCAAAGACGTGGTAAAACTCTGTAGAAAAGTTTTATTCCTTCCGGAAGAATTAGTGTCCGATTCGTCCCTGCGAAAGGTAATTTCTGTGGCAACTTTTGGACAAGCTCAAGTAGACCCACAACTTGAGGGCCCATATGCTTTGGAAGCTTAAGATTTCAGCTTTAAGGTAAGCCTAAGTTTGTTTAATTTGACGTCATTTGATTGGGCAAAATATCACTCAAAGGTACATTATTCTGATCCAATCCAGTCTGAGATAGGTGCATTGTTTGGGCCATAACTTTTAAACCGCTTATCCAAATTTAGCAAATGAGCCCATTCTGGAAAATAGACTTCGGGGGCTTGCTAGCAAGCCGAAGAACGCTTGTTTTGGCCGAGTATTCTGGAAGATATACTCTGCTGAAGTTGAGGCAGTTGTAAGGATTAATTCTAGGAAAGTGAAGAGTCTTCGGTTACATGTGTTTGTGTGGCTGATATTGTGCACGTTTTGGAGGCTTCTAGATGGAGCTAATCAGCTGATAGAAATCCTAGAATATTCCTTGTAACCTCCCCTACCCCTTTTACGATGAGTCTTTTCATTTTACTTACTCTTTTCATTGGCTAGTTTTAATTGTTAGGAGTTGTTGAGTCTTTTGGTTGTCTTTTGCTGAGCTTATAAAAGAGGAGGGGCGTGTGATGCTTGTCATTCAGATTGTATGAGATTTCCAAAAGCAATACAAGTACTTTGAGTGTGTTTCTCAAAAGTGCATCTAAAATTCCTAGTTCTATATCTTGAATTGTGGCAAATTCAAGTGGTGTTCTAGGTTCTCTATCTTCTCCATTGGAGTGATTCCTCGGTTAAGACAAGAGAATTAGCCCAGATCAAGTCATTGAGTGGCTCCGTGAAGGATTATCTCAATTACAAGGTCTTGTTCTATCCTTTTCTTGTGTGGTGAAGATCTTCTTCCATCTCATCCATCTTTCATTTCTCTTTTCACTTTGGTTTGTTTTGAGTTTGAGTTTTATTTGGATCACTTTCCACACACACATACATCAATTGGTATCAGAGCCAAGGTTTTTAAGTGACCCACATCACACCCAAATGCATCCCAAAAGTCAAAATATAAAAACACCCCTGCAACAGCTTCACCCACAAACCCGAACCTACGCACGGTCGCCCGTGTCAAGGAGCACGAACGTGCCTCCTTCAAAATCTGCATTTCACAAGTCGAAGCAAAGCACGGCCACCTCGTGCCTCACTGCACGCCCGTGCCACCTTCCCCAGCAGCATTTTCTTCCCGTCTACTAAGTCTACAAGAAGCGATCAAGCAAAAGCAGTGGAGTTGGAAGCCCAGGTTACATATCTCCGGACACAACTTGGCCAACTCTTAGAGGAGAAAAGAAGGTGGGTTCATAGCCCCATACCCTCTCACCCTCATGAACCGGTGGTCGAATCTGAAGAGGAAGTCCTTCACTCCCGTGCCAATTCAAGTGATGAGGAAGCCCCATGGAGACGAAAGTAAGGAGGCAATATTGGTGGTGTCCGAATTGACATCCCCGAATTTGAAGGTCAACTTGACCCGGATTTGTTCCTCGATTGGTTGCATACCATTGAGCGAATCTTTGAGTACGAGAACATCCCGAAGGACAAGAAGGTAAAACTTGTAGCCCTTAAACTCAGAAAATATGCTTCAATTTGGTGGGCTAATCTTGGAGCTAAAAGAGCAAGGAATGGAAAGGGAAAAATCAGAACTTGGGCCAAAATGAAAGAAAAGCTTAAGGCCAAGTTTCTTCCCTCTCACTATGTGCAAGACAATTATCTCAAGCTCCATCGACTCAAGCAAAGATCCAAGAGTGTGGAAGAATACACTCGGGAGTTTGAACAACTCCTACTCAAATGTGATTTGAAAGAAGACGACTCACAAACCTTGGTAAGATACTTGACCGGTCTTGATGAGTCCATTGCTCATGTAATTAAGTTGCAACCCTATTCATCCCTAGATGACTTGAGTTCTCTAGCCTATAAGGTAGAGCAACAAAAGAAATCTAAGGGAAAGAGCATCTTGTCCAAACCTCTTTCTCGTCCCCACTCCACACAAAGACCTCCCTACTACCCTCCTAGACCTCAAAACCCTCCACAAGCCAAAAACACCACTCCAACCCCTCCTAAGCCCTCTACACAAGAGCCCAAATCCAAGGACAAGGTTCGATGTTTTCGTTGCCAAGGAATGGGACACTATGCCTCAGAGTGTCCAAACAAAAGGATTGTTTCCTTAGTTTGGACTTCATTACGGGTTTGCCTCGAACCCAAAGGAACAAGGATTCCATTATAGTAGTTGTGGACTGATTTTCCAAGATGGCGCATTTCATCCCTTGCCACACTACTAATGATGCTACTCAAGTGGCTAACTTGTACTTCAAGGAAATTGTGAGACTACATGGCATTCCTAAGAGTATGGTATCCGATCGTGACCCTAAGTTCCTTAGTCACTTTTGGCTCACTTTGTGGCGTAAATTGGGTACTCAACTCAAGTTTAGCACAACATGTCATCCCCAAACCGATGGACAAACTGAAGTCACTAATAGGACTTTGGGTACTTTACTACAAGTCCTTGTGAAGAAGCATTTGAAGAATTGGGATGAGTTGTTGCCCCATGCCGAGTTTGCATTCAATCGAGTGCCTAGCAAGTCCACCCAACTCTCTCCTTTTCAAGTTGTCTATGGCTATAATCCCAGGAGTCCGTTGGATCTTATTCCTATTCCCACTCCTACAAAACTTAGTTGGGAAGCCGAGAAACGAGCCAAGGAAATTCAAGAACTTCATGCTCGCGTTCGTGACAACATAGCCAAGGCTAATAAGAGAGCCATGCAAAGCGCCAACAAGCACCGGAAAGAGGTACATTTTCAGCCTGGAGGCTTGGTTTGGATTCACCTGCGAAAGGAACGTTTTCCTTCTAAAAGAAAATCTAAGTTGATGCCTCGATCCGATGGGCCCTTTGAGATCCTTGAGAAGGTTGGGCCTAATGCTTACAAGGTTGATCTTTCCGGAGATTATGGAGTTTTAGCTACATTCAATGTCTCCGACCTTAGCCCCTATTTTACTGATGAGCCCCTTCCTAGTTTGAGGGCAAACTTTCACTCACCCGGGGGGAATGATGGAGACCATCATGAACGGCCCAAAGACCATCAAGCCCAGCCCAAGGAAGACCCAATCAAGCTTCAAGAAGTCAAAGACGTGGCAAAACTCTGTAGAAAAGTTTTATTCCTTCCGGAAGAATTAGTGCCCGATTCGTCCCTGCGGAAGGTAATTTCTGTGGCAACTTTTGGACAAGCTCAAGTAGACCCACAACTTGAGGGCCCATATGCTTTGGAAGCTTAAGATTTCAGCTTTAAAGTAACCCTAAGTTTGTTTAATTTGGACGTCATTTGATTGGGCAAAATATCACTCAAAAGTACATTATTCTGATCTAGTCCAGTCTAAGATAGGTGCATTGTTTGGGCAATAACTTTTAAACCGCTTATCCAAATTGAGCAAATGAGCCCATTCTGGAAAATAGACTTCCAGGGCTTTCTAGCAAGCCCAAGAACGCGTGTTGTGGCCTAATAGTCTGGAAGATATACGCTGTTGAAGTTGAGGCAGCTGTAAGGATTAATTCTGGGAAAGTGAAGAGTCTTCGGTTACATGAGTTTGTGTGGCTGATATTGTGCACGTTTTGGAGGCTTCTAGATGGAGATAATTAGCTGATAGAAATCCTAGAATATTCCTTGTAACCTCCCCTACCCCTTTTATGATGAGTCTTTTCATTTTACTTAGTCTTTTCATTGGCTAGTTTTAATTGTTAGGAGTTGTTGAGTCTTTTGGTTGTCTTTTGCTGAGCTTATAAAAGAGGAGGGGCGTGTGATGCTTGTCATTCAGATTGTATGAGATTTCCAAAAGCAATACAAGTACTTTGAGTGTGTTTCTCAAAAGTGCATCTAAAATTCCTAGTTCTATATCTTGAATTGTGG
>JAKOGI010000762.1:0-52500 GCA_029747015.1 Carnegiea gigantea | reverse complement strand
AAATGTCAAGCCATTATTTCTCTCAATCAATTAAGTTCATAATGTCTATTGATTTTGTCATATCCACCTTTCTTTGTCTTAAAACTCCAATCTCAATGGAATGTCTTCTCCTGCCTTAGGATTCCTCTGTAAGGTTCGTCCATGAAGAGCGAATTAGGGTCTAGCAAGCGTTAGGAGACTCTGAAGTTGTAATTTACTATCAGCAAATCCAACAATAGTTTATAGCCATGCATATATCCATTAGTTTTCAAACTAAATAGCCAAATATAAGCAGCAGTATCCTAGAACTTACCAGTACTCGCTCGAACTTTTGAGCTTTGTAGTTTCATAGACAACTACTGTGTTCTTCACCTCTAGAGCAATGACATTGGTAGATGAAGTGACGATCTTGTGGCAGTATTGCACCCTTAATTTATGAATTCCAACAACCTAAGATTAGAAGGGGGGGAAGGGGGGAGAGGGGGCAGCAAGAGGATCCATTAACTTGTATTAGAACCTCATAAGATAAGCAAAAACAAGGGGGAAGATCTTTTAGGTGGGCTGCTACCTTCTGTGTAGTGTGTACATTTGACATATGTTTATAAAGTAGGATCATGTGCTAGACTAAGCTCATCTACAGCACTATTATTAAATGCTATAGTCCATCAATTATAAGATGGTTCTTTTGCATAGATGAGATTTACCATAGGAGGGAACTATGCTAGAGGGAACAAATGTTGATTGCCCTTTTGAAATAATATGTGTGCATGATTATGTTAACTATGATTACCAAAATATTTTTGAAGTTAATTCATTTGATGTTATATGAGCGGCTAACTAGCGACTACAATCAAGCATCTTGGTGCTCTCGATTCAATTGAGTTAATTTATCAATTTTTATGGACTTGTGATCAGTGCCTAACTTATCATTTATTTTAGGAATATTCCCTAGTCCTTTTCTAAATCTGAACGTCAATGTTAATCTTGGTCAACTTGTAAATATATTTTAGTTAACCTCTATAGATATTTTTGTGAACATATACATGTATTTTGGTAAACTTGTAAATATATTCTGGTTAATATCTAAATATATTTAGGTGAACATATATATATTTGTTTGTGAATTTATTCATACATATTGGTGAACTCGTAAGTATATTTTGGTGAACCTATACATATATATTAGTGAACTTGCACATATATTTTAGTGAACATGGCTATTCAGCATGGTGAACATGTATGTTTCTTAAAAGTGAACTAGGTCGATGCCTTGTAGATTCATTCATGTGAATTAAGTGATGGACTTTTTACCGAACTTTGCATCTATATTTTAATAAATTGATATATTAGTGTACATAGTCACCTTTACATTGGTCAAGTTGTACACTCATATTAATCAAATTAGATATATTCATCGTGGTAAATTTATACGTGTACTGTAGTGAACTTGCACATGTATTTTAGTGAACACGGCTATTCATCATGGTGAACATGTACGTTTCTTAGAAGTGAACTAAGTGCATGCCTTGTACATTCATTCTTATAAATTAAGTCATGGACTTTTTAGTGAACTTTGCAGCCATCTTTTAATGAATTTCTATATTAGTCTACTTAGTCGTTTTTGTGTTAGTAAACTTATACATATATATTAATGAAATTGGATGTATTCATCGTGGTGAACTTATACGTGTACTTTAGTGAACTTACATATGTATTTTAGTGAACATGACTATTCATCACGGTGAACATGTACGTTTCTTAATGTGAATTTAGTCCACGGCTTCTGCATTGATTCTTATGAATTAAGTCATGGATTTTTTAGTGAACTTTGCACCCATATTTTAATGAATTTATATATTAGTCTACTTAGTCACTTTTGTGTTAGTAAACTTGTACATTTATATTAATAATATTGGATATATTCTTCATGGTGAAGTTATACGTGTATTTTCGTGAACTTGCACATATATTTTAGTGAACATGGCTATTTATCGTGGTGAACATGCGCAATTCTTAAAAGTGAACTACATCCATGCCTTGTACATTCATTCTTGTGAATTAAGTCATGGACTTTTTAGTGAACTTTGCAGCCATCTTTTAATTAATTTATGCAATTGCGTTGGTAAATTTTAGAGTTGAGGTTTTGTTTTATGTCCGTTTTTGTTTTTTTGGATGATGATACCTTTGATAACGTTCTTGCAGTGAGATGTCCACTTCACAAACTATTCCCATGGGTGGTAATGTTGATGATCAAAGTATTTGTGACAAAGACCAACATTCCCAGCATTCTGAGCCTGATCACCTACAAAGTGATCCTTGTGTGGTAGAGAGAACAAGAACATCTTGTAATGTGACCTATACATATTTTCTTTTTTTGTTTCAACTTGCTTGTTCTCATTTTGGGAAGTATGTGGTGCTATTGTTGGCTTTTTGTACGCTATGGTGAATTGATGCTAAAATGTTGTAGTTTCAAGATGCATTCATACAACAAACAATGTTTTTTGCTTACTGTTGTATTTAGTTATAATGATGTGTGGCGTTACATGTCTAGTGATGCTGATTGTTGTGTTTTTTTTGATAAAACTAGATTCGAATGATTTAACACCGGTGCTGACCAATTCATCCATTGATGCTGGAGGGGAGTGGGTTCTAGTTTGTGAGGAAGCGTCCTTTATACCTAAGTTGAAAATGAGGTTTAAAAACATTGAGGACTCTCTAGCATTTTGCAAGAGATATGCCAATTGTGTGGGGTTTAGTGTTCGAAAGTATTCCACCACAAAGAATAAGTTGAGGAAGATTTGGAAGGTCTTTGTTTGTTCAAAACAAGGGTATAGAGAGCCTTGTAAAACTCCACCCTAAAGTGCAGTTGCCTTAGCTAATGCAATATCTAGAGCAAGAGAGAATGTTGAGGAAAGAAGGCTTAAACGGAGAAGGGTTGAGACTAGAGAAGGATGCAATGCACGTATGGTTGTGAGCTCTACGAATGATGGTCAGTTTGAGGTGTGTACTTTTCATGCAGGCCATGTGATCCTCTAGTCATCCCAACCCGAAGACAGTTCTTACGATCTTCTAGGAACATTAGTTCTATTCACAAGGACTTTATTTGTAAATATGGGAGAGCAAATGTTGGGGCTTCGAAGGTTTATCATCTCATGAAAGAGCAGGTTGGGGGCTATGGATATATGGGATGTGACCAGCCAGATTTCAAGAATTACAAGAGGGATTTAAAGGCAATGATCAAAGATTCAGATGCACACATGTTTGAAGATATCTTAAAGAAAAAAAAAAAGTTGATCTTGGCTTTTATTATGCTCATGAGCTTGATGAGGAGAATAGGCTCAAGAGTGTCTTCTGGTGTAATTCCTTATGTAGGAGGTCCTACGCATTGTTTGGGGACTTGTTATCTTTCAACACAAAGCATAAGACCAATAGATATGGCATGGTGTTTGCTCCGTTTACGGGCATCAACCATCATCGCCAACTCATTTACTTTGGTGCAGGGTTGGTACGAGATGAAAAGCTGGAGTCTTTCAAGTGGTTATTCTAGTGTTTCATTAATGTAATGGGGGGAAAGAAGCCGAAAGCCATAATTACTAATCAGGATCTAGCAATCAGGCAAGGGGCACTCTCTGTGTTTGAGGGGTGCACCCATAGGTACTGTACGTGGCATATTATGAGAAAGTTACCCGAGAAAGTGGGTCACTTATTTAATGGCTGTGAAGATTTTCTAGAGTGGATCAAGCTATGTGTTTGGGCATCTCACACCCCGGAAGAGTTTGAAGCAAAGTGGGCAGATATGCTAGTTGATTTCAACTTGGGCAGTAATGATTGGTTGAAACATATATATGACATTCGAGAGGATTGGGTGCAAGTTTATTTCAAGGAGGATTTCTTAGGGGGCATTATGAGGACTACGTCAGGTTCCGAGAGTCAAAATGCTATGTTTGGAAACTTGACAACTCCAATATTGAGTTTGGTGGAGTTTTGGGTTAGGTTTGTGCATGCCCTTGAGTCTCAGCGGTATCGAGAAAGTAAGGCTAAAAATGCATCCTTAATCTCCCTGCCTGAGCTGAAGATGCCTTTGGACATAGAAAAACATGGGAGGGTCATGTACACACATACTGACTTCTACATCTTTTGCGACTAGTTATGTGATGCATTATTTAATTGTGTGATATTAAGCATCAGCACTATAGAGGGTGACAGCACTTACAAAATAGAGGATAAAAGGCATCAGAGATATAGATATGTTGTGTATAATAAGGAATCCCAGGATGCTACATGCACATGCTGCTTCTTTCAAACTGAAGGGACTCCTTGTGCTCTTATTTTGCTTGCGTTGAAGTCATTAAAAGAGATTCCTGCATGCTTTAAAGTTGATAGATAGACGAAACTAGCAGCCAAGAAACCTATCTTTGAGCTTGACACAATTGTGTCCACAAGCTATGCACAAGTGGGGCAGCAAAGTACGATGATTTCTGATGCTTAGTCACGGTTGTATAAGTGCATGGATTTGGCAGGGCGGGATGTAGATAAGTTGTAATATGTGATAAATGCAGCCAAATCAATTCAACAGAAGCTTGAAGAAGTGGTTGGTGGTGGTTCCATGAGTAATGCATCTACAGATCTTTAGACATATTTTGGGTCTACGGTGCTAGATATAATTGAAATACAACCCCCTCCAGTTTTGATCACAAAGGGAAGAGCCAAGAGAATGAAGACAGGAGTCGAGAAAGCAATTGAGCAGCAAACGCATACACGGATGTGCCACTATTGCAAGCAAGTTACCTCTCATGAGAGTAGAAGCTGTCCTGAGAAGAGGAACTAGTGCACTATGTCAAAAGTATGTATACCGTTTTTTGATTTGGCATGCTTTTCACTTTAAAAATATTGATTCTTTTTCTAAGATTTTATTCTTTTTGTATTTTCCTTCACTTGTTTGCAAATTGTTAATCACCTGTGCTTAGGGTTCTTGTAATTGAATCGTGTTTGATTAGGCATCACTTCATTAATTCGTGCTGGTATGTTTCAAATACAGATTTCCATAATTGAAGACCATCAGCATCTGCCTACACACACACACACACACACTCTTCAAGTTGTCTGATTTGCTCAGATTTACTTATTGACGGGGCTATGAAATCTTTAATGTTGTGACCAAATCACAGCCTAAAACAGTCAGTTAAGCTTCCAAACTTCGAGTGGAGCTCTTAAACTAGCTCCATGATGTATCCATAAAAGATTAGATGAACACATAGTTGATTAGATGTAGATAAAAGATTGAATGAACATATATAGTCAGTTACGTACATGCATATCAACTACAATCAATTATTCATAAGTGAACTGGGTTTTGCTCTCAGGATGGAAGACGATAAAGGGAGCATTGGTGATGCCACTGATGGTTGAAGGGTGCAAGATGGGGCTCATCAAATTTATAAGCCAGAGTAGTGATTCTGCAAGTCACAACCACATAAAGGCTTGACTAATAGGTTCCTTTATAGTGTCATTGCCATTGCTCAATGCCAGCTAAAGTGTTAGTACACAATAGTTGGCGTAGCATTTTCTCTTCTGTAATAAATTTTCCTTAGAATTTTGTGTAGCTTCCGTCTTTACTTGCACATTCGGATTCAGTCATATGCTATAAGGTTATGGCTATTTGGCAATTCAATTTGTCAGCTTGGTTTGATGTTGAAATGCTTTGTTCTTTTTTTGGGGGGGCAAATGAGGCATAAAGGTTGATATAGGTAGAATTTAAACCCAAGTCTCTGATAACAACTATCAAAAATTTTATTAGTTGTGCTAATTGAGACCACAATTGAAATGCTTTTGTTTATATACCCCACCTATCCCGTTCAATTTTTTCCCATTATTTTTGTTTTTCTGTTTTGATCTCTGCTTGTCAAACTCCCTTGAGTAGATTGAGGTAAGTTGTTAATGCCATGGCTATTGAGATGCATGCTGGTCTAGCTTCTGAAGGTGGTTCTAAGCTTAAAATGCTCCTCACTTATGTTGATAAACTCTTCAATGGATATCCCTCTCCCTCCCTCCCTCCCTCTCTCTCTCTCTCTCTCAGCTTTCGTGGTTGTGTTTATTGGTGGATATTAGGTTTTGTTTGATTTGGGGGAAAGGGGCATTTACTTGGTTTCATGATGATTGATATAGTTTGCATTTTTGGGTTGATCCCCCTTCGCTGTGTATATCAGTGATCAGGAAGTTCCCCTTTCGATGAGCTTGTCATATACATATACAGATAGTCTTTTTGTTAACTATTTGCAAACAATTTGTTTTTGATAGAATGCCTGAATGTTGATTAGAAAGGGGGAAAATGAGTTGTTTTTACATCCACAGAATGGGTTCAGGGCATTGGCTTCCCGGCTTGCTCCACTTAAACGCCTCATGCCTTGCACGTGACCATCCTGTTCCCTTCTCTTCTTCTCCAACTGCGCCCAGAAATCCTAAAACCTTTGGTACTGCCCCTCGATGCTAGACCCTTTACTCTGTAGCTGCAGCTGGTTGACAATGGAAGCTTCCCCCAAAAGCTTATTTTTGCATGCCATTTTTGATCCTTGTGGCTTTAAAGGTACCACCTTTCTTAATCTTCTTCCCTCTTTCTGTTCATTTTTTTTGTTTGGGTGACATTCCATGCCAATTTCTTCTTTGTAACAAAGAAGCTCTTTTTTTTTGGTGCCCAGAAAATTCTCCTCGAGCCACCAAGAGCCCGAGGCTCCCTTATTCTACTGCTGCTATGTCTGGTTTTTGGTGGGTACCCTCAAAAGTTCCCCTTTGCACCATCACAGCTGGTTTGGTTGCTAAGAAAGCTTGTGAGTTGGGGTTAGAGGTTAGTATGTCTATTATTATATTGTTAAGTTTGATCATAATGCTTCGTCTTATGAAGTTTTTATAGTATCAATATCTTCTGTTAGCATCAGTGTTATTTGCCCTTGAGTTCTCAACATAGTATATTTTAGTGTTTTGCTAAGTTGCCATTTCCCTTGTTGACTTCTATATTTGCATTTCATGCTGACATGGAAAACTACTAGGTTCACTCAGTGGCATTTTTGGGTTGGATTTTACTAGCTGTAAAATTACAGACAATTGCGAATGTGCTTTGTGTCCAGCTCTTAGGTGATTGACATGCTAGAGTCCTGACCAAAAGCCTGAAGTAGCTTAAAATTGTGTCACTGGCATACATTCTAGATGATCTAACCTTTGCTGGTTTTTGTGCCATTTTAGTATCATGGCATTGTGAAATTTCTTGCATATCTAATTCAATTTCTTCATCACAATTCCTGTTATCCAATCCTCAATGTGGCATTACTTCTGTCGAAATTTGCAATTTTTAAACAATTTTTTTTTTATTATTGGTATTGAATTTTCTCAGTTTCCATGAAAAGCTGGTCTACGACACTAACTGATGAAAGCTCCTGAATAGCTCAACTATTTGGCTTGTTTTGAAAGAAAATAAAGTCCTGCATGGTGTTTGCTCTTTGTTCTGCTATCAATTCAATAATCTCATATACACTTGTCCTCAGTTGCATATACCACAATGGACCGTCCAATCAAATCTCATTGTAATATATGCAACTGAGAACAAGTCAGATGCAGGGATTGCAGGTGCGACGATTGCCAGAATTGCTGGAGTAGGTGACAACTACAAGAAGCTGTGTATTTGTGATGGAACCACCATCTAGAAGCAAAACCCAATTTTGTCACTAGCAAGGTCTGACAGCATACTCATTCTCGCTGCATGATGAAAAGGGGCGAAAAAGGGTCTGATTGCAATGTTCACGCGCATAGCTTGTACAAATGTATGAGCATTTGTAATCTCTTTAGATTTATGATCTCTTATGCCCAAATTGGTCAATTGGCTTGGAAATTTAGATAATTTCATAGAACTCTTTTAGGATTGTGAAGACTTGGGCATTTGTAATCGATTTACATTTAATTTATGATCTCTTATCCTTGAATTAGTTAACTAGCATGTCTTTTTTTTCAAAATTATTGGTCATAGTGAATGCTTATTTCCTACCACTAAATAGGTTCCCTGTATCTTTGGAAAATAGATATATAGATGAACATTGAAATCGCCACTTAATCAATTGACCATAGATCTTTCCCTTAGGCTAGCCAGCATTGCTCTTATATCTATGGTACACAAAACCGACTAGCTCCCATAGGGACAAAGTAGCCTCATAGTCTATACTCCCTTAACACAAAGTAACTACCCTTTGTTTAACTTGCCCCTGTCCACTCTAACTTTAGTTTTGGCATCTGGATAGCTATCCAGAGTATTAGGTCAACAACTTAGTCTTTAGATCATTTGTATCCTTTGATCCAAAAACGATCCCTATTGAGAACGCATTGGCCTTACTTGGGCTTTAAAGAGAACCATCTAGTACCTGTCATAGTAACCTCATCACATCAAAAACTGTTCCTCTTCTCCACATCTTCCTGTGTGGGATGGCATAATACAACATATCCAATGAACTACAGCTTATTAGGAAGGTACAAATCCTTGTGCAAAATGCCTACTGAAGACCCTAATGCTCAATGATGCTGGACGAGTAAAAAAAGATTAGATCAATAATCACAAATGACTTTGTACAGATTTGGCCCCATGTTAAAGTCTGTATAAGTGGCATACCTCATTACCACAGCATTACCATTCAGTGCTTTTGCAGCACCGGCCGGGTGCACAGTATACCATTTACTGTAACACATCATCCATAGACAAACTTTTTCTCCCTTTCCACTCAGTTCATCTTGATTTATTTTAGGGATGATGGGTAGCCCCTATTAATACCTAGCATAATGCCTATCTGAGCTCTCATTTGGAAACTTATTTAGTCTAACAATTCGCTTATAATTCCTAATATATAGACTTAGCAGGATTTGACCCATTTCGATAACATACAATTCCATGCAAATGCATTCATTTCCTACTTCTTGTAACTCATATCCGCTGCTAGTCACCCAAAACGCTCAATAAAAACCCAAAAGATACAAGCAACTATGCATAATCCCATCACCAATTCTCAATTAACAATGCCCAACATAAGAGGGAAAGATGAGTGAGCGTGCAAATAATGCTTCAAATAGCAGATACCTGAATCGCATACATGTAAAAAATGATAAATAATTACCAGAACACTATCATAAGCATCATTAATTGAGAATACCCACAAAATATACTTAATTCCAAACATAAGTGTGTCTTACAATTATGTAAACGTGGAAATTTACTTTCTAAGAGAAGGTTTCTATTTAGTCCTGTACATACTAAAAAAGAAATTAAACTACTTATATAAATGCTGCTCCAACTTACCCTTCATCTCCCCAAGCCGACTAGGAACAAAGTCTTCAGCAGGAACAACTTCATAATCTGAGTCTCTGGTGGTTCAATCATCAAATAGGCAAACCCACTAGGAATAAAGTCTCTCACAAAACCTGCCACATCGTTTTTTCCCAGAAGTCAGAATCATCTCACAATGCTGACCAGGAGCATCAAATACAATTGTTGTGTCAGTAATGACATACAGAAAATTCAGACTCCTATTTTCCACATAATAATACCAACAATCACCACCATGCAGATGAGGCTTAAAAATAGAGAGAGCCTAACATACTTATAGATGAAAAGCTGTGTTAAGCTGGACAGATTACCCTGTACCGACAGAGGTTCTGGCTCTTCTAACAACAGTCATAGAGTTCTGAAAATAGCCACAGCTGTGATGGAGGTCCTTCCCCTAACATGATCCATGGCCATCAAGGGAGCCCAAAAGGTCCAAACCTCATGTCCAAGATGCAAGAAATCAACCTAAGGGAACAAGGTTAAAAATATTATCAAATGGCCATAAAAAAACTCAGCCAAATTACACACATATAGAGCTATTAACCACCAAAACATTGCACAAAAACATCCCTTTACCCGGTACATGCCCAGCCGGTACAAGAGAGAGAGGAGTGAGGTGTTTTGCTCTTTCCATGCTTAGCCACTTGCAAGAGTCATTATGGGAAGTACCAAGCTGCCAAGGAAGCTTCCATTCACCCCAAGATCGACACATCATCCTCAAGATTAGCATTGAAGAGGTGTCAAATGGAGGATGCATCTATCCTTTTTTGCTTTGATTTGATCTTTGTATTTTTGCCTAGTTTAGCTTGTAGTGCAACCTAAGGCCTATGCTTGTACTTGAAAAGCTTGTATTAATACCCCCCCAAGGCTTGGCCGGCCACTCACCCAAGCATTTGTATGAAATGAAGTTGAGCTTTGCTCCTTTGAACTCCCAAACTCTCTTCTAGCTTATCTCTTCCTTTGGCCGGGTTGAGTGGTGATCTAGCAAGAGTCTTAACTCCTTCTTGTTGGTGTTTCTGTATCCAAGGGGTGGTTAAGGGCCCTAACAGCTTTCCTTGGTGGTGTTTCTGTATCCAAGGTTGGTGTTAGTTCCGGTTGCTTATCCAAGTCTAAGGTGAGTTTGTGGTTTCAAAGTTGCCTTGAACTTCTGGCACTTTGCTTACATCTTTCCCATCCTCTTGACTTTCCCTAGAGGATACATCATATTTGGTATCAGAGCTAAGGTTTCCCTAGGCCTAAGCTTGCTGCCCAACACCCTTCCAAACACCCCAAACACATTCCCTCTCAAAAACACCAAACCGTGCTCCACAGATTTTCACCATCCAGAAAATCGGCACGGTCAGCCCGTGCCAAACAGCACGACCGTGCCACCCTCACATTCCAGCCACACTTCCTTTTTCATCCACACCCAGTACGTCAGCACGGTCACCCTGTGCCATGTCGCACGACCGTGCCACCCCTTTTCCAGCAACATCTCAACTTCACTCCCGTCCAGAACCAGAGCACGGCCGCCCCGTGCCTCACAGCACACCCGTGCCACATTCAGGCCGTGAAGTTCCTGCTTATTTCAACACAAGCACTACTAGCATGACCATGGAGGAAAAGTTTGAGGCTCTCATGAGGAATTATGAGGCTTTGAAGCTACAGAATGAAGAGATCAAAGGTCAGAACGAGTATTTGAGGCGACAACTTGGAGACTCCTTGAAGCAAAAACGAAAGGAGGTTAGAAGTTCCCGATCTTCTAACTCCTCAAACTCCGAGCCGGAAGCGAGAGAAGCCCTACACTTGAGCTCGTCAAGTGAAGAGGAGGCTTATGGAAGATCAAGAAGAGGAAGGCGGACAACCTCTCACCAAGGAGACATTAGAGTGGAGATTCCAGAATTTGAAGGGAAGCTAGACCCCGATGAGTTCTTGGAATGGATGCAAACCGTTGAGAGAATCTTTGACTACAAAGAGATTTCCGAGGGAAATAATGTAAAACTTGTGGCCCTTAAACTTCGTAAATATGCTTCTCTTTGGTGGTCCAACCTTTGTGCTAAGAGAGTTAGGCAAGGGAAGGGAAAGATTCGAACATGGGAAAAGATGAAAACCAAACTCAAAGCCCGTTTCTTACCCCCATCTTACCTACAAAACAATTATTCCCAACTTCACAATCTCACCCAGGGGAACTTGAGTGTTGAGGAGTACACTAGGGAATTTGAGAAGTTGTTAATCAGGTGTGACTTGAGAGAGCCCGAAGAGCAAACCATAGTGAGATATTTGGGTGGGTTAGATCCTAGGTATGCCCATGTGGTGGAATTGCAACAATACACCACTTTTGATGAAGTGTGTGTCTTAGCCCACAAAGTTGAACAACAAAGGAAATCCAAACTCTACAAAAGGGAACCTCCCAAACCCTTTCCCAAGAGCCAACCTTTCAACAAGGGGAGCTCTTATCCACCTCCCAAACCCACGGTTACTACACCCTCCCCTCCACAAAAGAACCAAGTCCCACAAAAGACTCCACCTTCCCAAAACCGTCCCAACCCTAAGCCAAATGACCAAAGAAGATGTTTCAAGTGTCAAGGTCTTGGGCACATTGCTTCGGAGTGTCCAAATAGGAGAGTTATTACCTTGGCCAAGTGGGATGAGAGAAGAGAAGAAGAGGGAGAAGAGGAGGAAGAAAGAGAAGGTGTGTATTACATGGAGGAACAAGAAGAAGTGATTAAGGAAGCGGATGAAGGAGAGTTACTTGTATTGAGGAGAGCCTTGAGTACCAAAAGAGGAGAGCATAAAGAACAAAGGGAGAACATCTTCCATACACGTTGCACCATTCAAAGCAAAGTGTGTTCCCTCATCATTGATGGTGGGAGTTGTGCGAATGTGGCATCCTCAACTATGGTGGAGAAGCTTGGCCTTCAAGCTTCGGCTCATCCTCACCCCTACAACATCCAATGGCTAAATCAAGGTAAGGGGTTGCAAGTTAATTCAAGATGCTGATTTCATTTTCAATTGGGAAGCACTATCATGATGAATTGTGGTGTGATATCATCCCCATGGATGCATGTCACCTTTTGTTGGGGAGACCTTGGTTGTTTGATCGGAAGGTCATACATGATTGCTATCTAAACACCTACACCTTCCACAAAGATGGGAAAAAGATCACCCTTGCCCCATTAAGCCCTTTCCAACTCCACAAAAGTAAGCCCCAACCAAGCCATGACCATTCGGACATGCTTCTAGCCGTGAGTGAGCCTCTCCTTAAGGCTTCTCACCATGAATTCAAGGCCTTCAAGGAGTGGATCCTAGCCACCCTTGAGGAATCCGAAACCTCCACTCCATCACACCCCCCCCCCTCCCCCCCCCCCCCTTAGCCCCCCTTTCCCTCCTTGAAACACTTTTAGCAGCCATTGTCTTCCCGAGGAAATAACCTCCCGGCGCTTTTTTACCGCCACCACATAAAGAGAACCATCCAAACACCCCACCCCACATAAGACCTCATACGCGGTTCCATTCTCCCAAACCAAGCGGGGGGCTTATCGGACAAAACCCCCAACAAAGAAAGAAGAAACCATGTGGAAAATCTCCAAAGGCTAAGTTTGATTGAGCTATTGGAATAATAAGGGTCGGGGGGTTTGAATAGATGAGGAGCTTGAGCCCTGTGCCCCCGGGTTTTGTGTGTGGCCCGCCCTCCCCTCTGGCCCTGTGCCCCCCAAAGGAAAAGAAACCTGGTGATGTTTCATGGATATTTGGGAAGCAATGCGTGAGTTGAGTTGATAGTCGAGCAATCAACAAGATAACCATCAAGTGTAGATATCCAATTCCCCGCCTTGAGGATATGCTTGATGAGTTATATGGTTCTAGTGTGTTCTCTAAGGTGGATTTGAGAAGTGGTTACTACCAAATCTGCATTAGAGAGGGAGATGAATGGAAAACGGCCTTCAAAACCAAAGGAGGCTTGTATGAGTGGCTAGTCATGCCATTCGGATTGTCAAATGCTCCAAGTACCTTCATGCGGCTCATGAACCAAGTGTTCCGGCCCCTCATTGGCAAATTCGTTGTGGTGTATTTTGATGACATCCTCATCTATAGCAAGAATGAAGAAGAGCACCTTCAACATCTCACACAAGTCATGAAGGCTCTAGAGAAGGAAAAGCTCTATGGTAACCTCAAGAAGTGTGCATTTTTCACTCATGAGGTAACCTTCCTTGGTTACATTGTCACAAGTGAAGGCATCAAAGTTGATGAGAGTAAAGTGGAAGCAATTCGGTCTTGGCCAACTCCCAAGAGTATTCATGATGTGCGAAGTTTCCATAGGCTTGCCTCATTCTATAGGTGGTTCATTAGAAACTTTAGTACCATTATGGCCCCTATGACCGAGGTTATCAAAGGTGCATCGTTCAAGTGGACTCCCAAGGCTCAAGAAGCCTTTTAAACCATCAAGTCCAAACTCACCCAAGCACCGGTTCTTGCCTTGCCATGCTTTGATAAAGTGTTTGAGGTAGAGTGTGATGCGTCGGGAGTTGGCATTGGAGGAGTTCTCACTCAAGAAGGGCTGCGCCTGATGCAATATTCCCATATGCCATCATTTTATTAAGGTCAACTTCCAATGAAGAAAAGTGTGTTCAACAAGAGCGTGCATGGGAACTCTCATATTTTCTCTTATTATGTGAGTTCAAGGACTTTAGACATCATGAAAAAGTCAAGCTAGTGGCAAAAATTTGGATAAAACTCATATTCCTTCCGGAAGAATTGGTACCCGATTCATCCCTGCGGAAGGTAATTTTTTTGTGCTCATTTTTTGGCCTAACTAAAGTGGTCCCACAACTTAAGGCTCCACATGGTTTTGAAGTTTAAGATCTCAGCTTTCAAACAAGCCCAATTATGTTTAATTTGGACGTCGTTTGGTTGGGCTAAATATTACTCAAAGAAGACATGTCCTGCTCCAGTCTAGTTCTGATATAGGTGTAATGTTTGGATCATACCTTTTGATCTACTTGTCCAAATTGAGCAAATGAGCCCATTCTGGAAAATGGATTTCCAGGGCTTTCTAACAAGCCCAGAATCACCTGATTTGGACGTGTGTGCTGAGCGTTATGCTCAGTTGAAGTGAAGGCTACTGCATGGAGTTAATGCTGGGCAAATAAAGAGACATAGGTTACATGACATCACCTTGCTGACATCATGCACGACTTGGATGGATTTCTTCAGCTGATAGGAAGTCTAGAATGTTCATTGTAACCTCCCCCATTCCTTTAAGTTGTGTCTTTTTATTTTTCCTAAGTCTTTTCAATTTTCTAGCTTTAAATTGTTAGGTGTTTGTGTCTTTTGCTTGTCTTGTTGTTGCCTATATATAGTGGGGGTGTGAAGTGTTTCTCAATTCAGAGTTCTAAGCTTTCCCAAGTGAAATACAATTACCTTTGAGTGTGATTCTCAAAAGTATTCCAAATCCCTAGTTCTATATCTTGAAATTTTGGCAAGTTCAAGTGTTGTTCTAGGTTCTCTTCCTTTTCCAATTGGAGTGATTCCTTGGTGAAGACGAGAGGATTTGCCCAAGATCAAGTCCTTGAGTGGCTCCGCGAAGGATTATCTCAAGTGCAAGGTCTTGTTTATCCTTTGTTCTGTTTTGCTATTATTTTCATTCCACCTCAATCCACCTTCCATTTTCTCTTTACTTTGGTTCAATTCTTATTTGGGTTTATTTGAGTTTGATTTGGTTCACTTACCACCCACATATACATCACGGCCCTTAGCCTTCTTTAGTGAGAAGCTTTGTGACTCAAGGAGGAAGTACTCCACTTATAATAAGGAGTTCTATGCAATAGTGAGGCGCCTTGAGCATTGGAATCATTACTTGGTGGCTAGTGAGTTCATCTTGCACTCCGATCATGAAGCCTTGAAATACATTCAAGGGCAACATAAACTTAACTCACGGCATGCCAAGTGGGTGGAGTTCCTCCAATCTTTCAACTTCACCATCAAACATAAGTCCGAAAAGCTCAACCAAGGAGCCGATGCCTTGTCAAGGAGGCGCTTATTGCTATTCCAACTTGATGCTTGCATTCTTGGTTTTGAGCATTTGAAGTCCCTCTATGAGAATGATGAAGATTTGGGAGAGCTCTACAAGGAGTGCCTTCGACATCCCAAAGGTGACTTCCTTGTCCAAGATGGATTTTTGTTCAAGGGATCCAGATTGTGTGTGCCTAAGTGTGGCACAAGAGAGTTACTCATACGTGAGGTCCATGGAGGATCTCTTGCCGGTCACTTTGGAGAGAACAAGACCCTTATGATGCTAAGGGAACATTATTATTAGCCGAGTATGAGCAAAGATGTCCAAGATGTGTTGAAGAGATGTGCCACTTGCCAAGTTGCCAAAAGCCACCTCCTACCCCACGGCTTATACACTCCCTTACCTACTCCCAATCATCCTTGGGAGGATGTAAGCATGGATTTTGTTCTTGGCCTCCCAAGAACACAAAGGAGTAAGGACTCCATCTTCGTGGTTGTTGATCGTTTTTCGAAGATGGCTCATTTCATACCTTGTGCCAAGACCAACGATGCCACCCACATTGCCGATCTATACTTCAAGGAAGTAATGAGGTTGCATGGCATCCCTAGATCCATTGTTTCGGATAGGGATACCAAGTTCCTTAGCCATTTTTGGGTGACACTTTGGAAGAATATGGGAACCAAGCTCAAGTATAGCACTTCATGCCACCCTCAAACGGATGGGCAAACCGAAGTCACCAACCGGACTTTGGGAAGCCTTCTAAGAGTGCTAGTAAAGTCCAAACTCAAAGCTTGGGACTTAGCCTTGCCTCATGCCGAGTTCGCTTTCAACAAAACACCTAGCAAGGCCACGGGTATGTCCCCATTCAAGGTAGTTTATGGTTTGGATCCTTTGAGTCCCCTTGATCTTGTTCCAAGGGAGATGAATGAGAAGCCTCACATGGAGGCTAGCAAGCGAGTTGAAGAGATCCAAAAGCTTCATGAGACCGTGAGGGCAAAGATAGAGAAGGCCAATGCATCCTACAAGGACCGTGCCAACAAGCATAGGAAGAAGATGGTGTTTCACCCCGATGATTTGGTATGGGTTCACTTGAGAAAGGAAAGGTTTCCCTCTAAAAGGAAGAGCAAGTTGATGCCAAGAGCCGACGGTCCCTTTGAAGTGCTAGAACGCATCAACGACAATGCCTACAAGATCAATTTGCCTGGTGAATATGGCGTGTCGGCCACCTTCAATGTGGCCGACCTTAGCCCTTATGAGGAGGATGACAACCTTATCAATTTGAGGGCAAATTCTCTTCAACAAGGGGAGGATGATGGAGGTCCATCCTCTAGCATGACCCATGGCCCACAAGGAAGCCCAAAGAGTCCAAGTTCCACGTCCAAAGTGCAAGAAATCAGCCTAGGAACACAAGAGAACTTTTTTGTCAAAACTGGAATTTTAGGCGGCACAAACCCAGTTTTGTGCACCTGATTTCCTAACCTTTCCAAGGCTGAAACGGGGTTGCAGGAAGCCTAAGTTTAAGTTCAAGATGTGCTCTTTCCATCAAGACCTCTTGCAAGTCATTTGAAGTTCATTTGATACCTCAAAACCTCAAGCAAAGTCAAGTGCTGCTTCCTGGCGCTGAACTGGACATGGCTGAAACAAGGAGCTGTTTGGTGGCCCATTGATGTATATGTGGGTGGTAAGTGATCCAAATCAAACTCAAATCAAACTTAAGCAAAATGAAAAGAGAGAAAGATGCGAAAGATGAAGAATATCACCAAACAGGATAGAGACGGATAGTGCAAGACTTTGAGTATGAGATAATCCTTCCGGAGCCACTCACACCTTGGTCTTGGGCTAATTCCCTTCACTCTTATGAGGAATCACTCCAAAGAAAAGAAGGAGAACCTAGAACACCACTGAATTAGCCAAATTCAAGATATAGAACTAGGAATTTTTGGGACACAAATGAGAATCACTCTCAAAGGTGCTTGAATTACTCTTGAAATGCCTTAGAAATCTGATCTACAATGCTCACATGCCCCCCCTTTATATAGGCTCAGCAAAAGACAACAAAAGGACTCAAATAACTCCTAACAATTAAAACTAGTAAAATGAAAAGACTATGATAAATGAAAAGACACATCATAAAAGGGGTGGGGGAGGTTACAAGGAATATTCTAAGATTTCTTAGCTGATTACACCAATCTAGAAGGCTCCAAAAACGTGCACAATGTCAGCCACACAATCACATGTAACCGAAGCCTCTTCATATTCCCAGAATTAATCCTTGCAGCTGCCTCAACTTCAACAGAGCATAACTTCCAGAATACTCGGCCCAATCATGCGTTCTTGGGCTTGATAGAAAGCCCTGGAAGTCTAGTTTCCAGAATGGGCTCATTTGCTCAATTTGGATAAGCGGTTTAAAAGTTATGGCCCAAATAATGCACCTATCTCAGACTGAACTGGATCAGCATAACGTATCTTTGAGTGATATTTTGCCCAATCAAATGATGTCCAAATTAAACAAACTTGGGCTTATTTGAAAGCTGAAATCTTAAACTTCAAAAGAACATGGGCCCTCAAGTTGTGGGTCCACGTGAGCTTGTCCAAAAGTGGTCACAAAAATCGGGTTCCGCAGGGATGAATTCGGCACCAAATTTCTAGCAAAGCTTAACCTCTTTTGACCTCTCCATAGTGTCGCGAGTCTTTGAACTCACTTAAGAAGACCAAATAGGCACATTTCCATGCATGATCTTCTTTGACCCTTTTCTTCTTTGCAATTGGACTTGAATAAAAATGATGCATATGGAAATATGCATCATACTCCCCGGGTTGTTTTGAGTTTGTCCTCAACCTCAAAGGATTGGCAAGCTTCTCATGAAGGGAGGCATGCTTATGAAATGGGAGCTCTTGTAGGAAGTGGCCAAAGGGCATCATTTGTAGGGTGGCATAGAGGAGGGGGATGAGAAAGACATCCAAGTGAGGACTGTCTTTGGGTTTGGGAGACGGAATAAGGTCAAAAGGCAGCACTTGAAAAGCAATATGCACAGAGGTTTGATAAAAGTGGGTGTGGGAAGGGTGAAAACTAAGGTGAGATTCGGTTGGGGAAAGAGAGGTGAGTAATAGATCATTTTGTGAGGCTTTATGTAGTTTGAGGATTTGGGAAGGTTGAATGGGGGTTAATGTGATTTTGTGGGGAAAGGATAGGATATGGTCTTGCTCCTTTGGATTGAAATGAATATTTGCACGCTCTTCTTCAATTTCGTTTGGCTTTTGAGAAACCTTCTCTAAGTGAAGTATTTCTTCTTTTTCAACCTTGAGTTCAATTTCTTCTTCAAGGCTTTCCTCCTGATCGTTCTCCCCCTTTTCTTCCTCCATGGCTACTTCCCATTCGGCGATGGTGATGAATTCCTTGTTGGGGCAGCCCGTAGATGTGTGACTAAAGCCTTGACACTTAGAACACCTCCTAAGGTTCAAAGGGTCGGGGTTAGGTCGATCTGCAAGGGCTTGGCTTGTTTGTGGAGTTTGCTTCTTTTGTGGAGTGGAAAGGGCTAAAAATGTGGGTTGAGGGGATGGAATTGAGCTTCCCTTGTTGAAAGAGAGGTTTTTAGAAGAGGAATCAAAGTTGTTTACCTCAAAGGAAAGTAAAGGATGGTTGTGTAAGTAAGAGGTTGGAGCAAAAGCATCCATTAATTTTCCTCTCAACTTGTCCCACGTTTTGATCTTACTTTTTCCTCTCTTCTTCCTCTTATACTTGTACTTTTCCCACCAATCAAGCGCATGGCCTCAGAGCTTCTCGATAACCACCTTAAACTTCTCTTGCTCGTCAATATTGTAGCGAGTGAAAACTTGATCCACTTTGGAAATCCAGTAAGGGAAATCTTCTTTTTGGCCACGAAACTTTGGAGTTTCAAGGATGACCATCTCCTTTTCAATCAAAGCAATCTCTTTTTGCAAGTTCCCAAGAGAAATCATGATGGATAAATGCTTAAGGGTTCTTTGTGGATTATGTGTTTAGGCTAGAAAAAGGCTGTTTTGGAGAAGAGGAGGGAGGGCACGGTCGTGTGGTATGGCACGGGGGCACCGTGCGAAATTTCTGGACTTCGGGAATGGTTTTGCCGCTTTGTGCTTCTTTTTTGTTTTTGTGTTTTGGCTTTTTGGGATGTATTTGGGTGTGAAGTGGGTCACTTAAGAACCGTGGCTCTGATACCAATTGATGTATATGTGGGTGGTAAGTGATCCAAATCAAACTCAAATCAAACTTAAGCAAAATGAAAAGAGAGAAAGATGCAAAAGATGAAGAATATCACCAAACAGGATAGAGATGGATAGTGCAAGACTTTGAGTATGAGATAATCCTTCCGGAGCCACACACACCTTGGTCTTTGGCTAATTCCCTTCACTCTTCTGAGGAACCACTCCAAAGAAAAGAAGGAGAACCTAGAACACCACTTGAATTAGCCAAATTCAAGATATAGAACTAGGAGTTTTTGGGACACAAATGAGAATCACTCTCAAAGGTGCTTGAATTACTCTTGAAAATGCCTTAGAAATCTGATCTACAATGCTCACACGCCCCCCCTTTATATAGGCTCAGCAAAAGACAATCAAAGGACTCAAATAACTCCTAACAATTAAAACTAGCTAATGAAAAGTCTAAGAAAAATGAAAAGACTCATCATAAAAGGGGGGGGGGAGGTTACAAGGAATATTCTAGGATTTTTGCAGCTGATTACATCAATCTAGAAGCATCTAAAACGTGCACAATATCAGCCACACAAATATATGTAACGTAAGACTCTTCATTTTCCCAGAATTAATCCTTGCAGCTGCCTCAACTTCAACAGAGCATAACTTCCAGAATACTCGGCCAAATCACGCGTTCTTAGGCTTGATAGAAAGCCCTGGAAGTCTAGTTTTCAGAATGGGCTCATTTGCTCAACTTGGATAAGTGGTTTAAAAGTTATGGCCCAAACAATGCACCTATCTCAGGCTGGACTGGATCAGCATAACGTATCTTTGAGTGATATTTTGCCCAATCAAATGATGTCCAAATTAAACAAACTTGGGCTTATTGAAAGCTGAAATCTTAAAATTCAAAACCATGTGGAGCCTCAAGTTGTGGGTCCACTTGAGCTTGTCCAAAAGTGGTCACAAAAATCGGGTTCCGCAGGGATGAATTTGGCACCAAATTTCTAGCAAAGCTGAACCTCTTTTTGACCTCTCCATAGTGTCGCGAGTCTTTGAACTCACTTAAGAAGACCAAATAGGCACATTTCCATGCATGATCTTCTTTGACCCTTTTCTTCTTTGAAATTGGACTTGAATAAAAATGATGCATATGGAAATATGCATCACCCATTTCTCCTCCATTTGATCTGAAACTTTTATGGTTTGAAAGTACTTTAAAAATATTATCAAATGGCCATAAAAAACCTCAGCCAAATTACACACATGAGGAGCTATTAACCACCAAAACAAGGCACAAAACACCCTTTTAACTGGATAATGGGCAGCCGGGTACAAGAAGGGAAGAGTGAGGTGATTGTTGCTCTAATCTATGCTTAGCCACTTGCAAGAGCCATCATGAAGAGTGCTTAGCAGCAAAGAAGCTTCCATTGGCCCCAAAGTCGACACATCATCCTCAAGATTAGCAATGAAGAGGTGTCAAGGGGAGGATGCATCTATCCTTTTATGCTTTGATTTGATCTTTGTATTTTTGCCTAGTTTAGCTTGTAGTGCAACCTAAGGCCTATGTTTTTACTTGAAAGCTTTGTATTAAACCCCCCCAAGGCCCTTTGGCCGGCCACTCAAGCATTTTGTCTGAAATGAAGTTGAGCTTTGCTCCTTTGAACTCTCAAACTCTCTTCTAGCTTATCTCTTCCTTTGGCCGGGTTGAGTGGTGATCTAGCAAGAGTCTTAACTCCTTGTTGGTGGTGTTTCTGTATCCAAGGGGTGGTTAAGGGCCCTAACATCTTTCCTTGGTGGTGTTTCTGTATCCAAGGTTGGTGTTAGTTCCGGTTGCTTATCCAAGTCTAAGGTGAGTTTGTGGTTTCAAAGTTGCCTTGAACTTCTAGCACTTTTCTTACAACTTTCCCATCCTCTTGGCTTTCCCTTGAGGATACATCATAGGTGGAGTACTTCTTCTTGGCATCGTTGAGCTTCTCACTGAAAAAGGCAATGGGTCTCTTCTCTTGAGATAGGACAGCTCCAATTCCTACCCCGGATGCATCACATTCTACTTCAAAGACTTTGGTAAAGTCGGGCAAGGCTAGAACGGGGGAACTAGTGAGCTTCTTCTTGATCTCTTCAAAGGCTTGTTGTGCTTGCTCGTTCCATGAAAACTCTTTGCCTTTAATTACCTTGGTCATAGGAGCCATAATTGTGCTGAAATTTCAAATGAACCTCCGGTAAAATGAGGCTAGGCCATGAAAACTCCTTACTTGAGTGATGGATGTAGGAGTTGGCCACTCTTGAATAGCCTTGATCTTGCTTTCATCAACTTGGAGGCCTTGGGCGGAAACAATGAAACCCAAGAATACCACTTGTGAAGTGAAGAAAAAGCATTTCTCTATATTGCCATAAAGTTGTTCTTGTGAAAGAATCTCCAAAACTTGTTGCAAATGCTTGGCATGCTCCTCCTCGGTCTTGCTATAGACCAAGATATCATCAAAGTAAACGAAAACACAAGTTCCAATGAGGGGCTTGAGAACTTGGTTCATGAGTCTCATAAAAGTGCTCGGGGCATTAGTAAGCCCGAATGGCATTACAAGCCACACATACAAACCTCCTTTAGTCTTAAAGGCGGTTTTCCATTCATCACCTTCAAAAATGCGAATCTGATAATAGCCACTTCTAAGATCAATCTTAGAAAAGATAGCGGCTCTGTGTAATTCATCCAATAGATCTTCCAATCAGGGAATAGGATACCGGTACTTGATAGTGATCTTGTTTATCGCCCGGCTATCAACACACATACGCATGCTACCATCCTTCTTAGGAACAAGAAGGGCGGGCACGACACATGGGCTTAGACTTTCCCGAATTAAACCCTTGGACAAGAGATCATCCACTTGTCTTTGGATTTCTTGTGTTTCGCTTGGAGACATCCGGTATGCCGGCTTGTTTGGAAGTACGGATCCGGGAACGAGGTCTATCTTGTGTTGGATAGATCTTGGAGGGGAAAGGCCATGTGGAATTTCTTGTGGAAAAACATGGTGATAGGCTTGTAGGAGAGGGGTGAGTAGTGGATGTGAGGGAGATGGTGGCTTAGACTCTTCTTGTAAAAAAGTATCAAGTCTTTAAAAGACTCATACTCATGATGCTCAGATTTGAGAAGAGTAGTAAGGAAGACTTCCAAATGAGGATTGTCTTTTGGTTTAGAGGGGGAAGGACTTTTGAGATGGGTAAGAGTGATTTTCTTACGGTCCTTGAGAAAAGAGTAAGTGTTCATCCGGCCATCATGGATGACACTTCTATCAAAAAGCCATGGTCTACCCAATAATATATGGCAAGCATCCATGGGGACTATATCACACCAAATCTCATCGTTATAGTTTTTTCCAATTGAAAAGGAAACAAGACAATGGTGAGTAATTTGCAAACCTTTACCTTGATTCAACCATTGTATGGTGTAGGGATTTGGACGAGGAGAGACTTGCAGCTTGAGTTTGTCCACCATAGTCTTTGAGGCAACGTTAGCACAACTACCTCCATCAATGATAAGGGAACAAACCTTGTCTCCTACGGTACACCTGGTGTGAAAAATGGCTTCTCTTTACTCCATGTCCTTTTGAGTGGAAATTCCACTCAAGGCCCGGCGGATAACAAGCAACTCTCCTTCATCGGGGCCTTCTTCAACTTCTTCCAAGCTTCCTTCTTCATAGTGCTCTCCTTCTTCTTCGTCATAGGCATGTTCATCACATGCTTCTTAGTACTCCGCTAGGGAAACGATCCTCCTGTTTGGACACTCAGATGCATAGTGTCCCATACCTTGTCACCGAAAGCAACGAACCTTGTCTTTAGATTTGGGCTGTTGTGTGGGGGGTTTTGGAGGGGTTGGAGTGGTGTTTTTGGTTTGTGGTCGTGGGGGATTTTGTGGACGAGGAGGGTAGTACGGAAGCCTTTGTGTGGGGTAAGGACAAGAGAGAGGCTTGGATAGGATACTCTTTCCCTTTGATTTCTTTTGTTGTTCTACCTTGTAGGCTAGAGAACTCAAGTCATCAAGGGATGAATATGGTTGCAATTCAACTATATGAGCAATAGACTCATCAAGTCCGGTTAAGTATCTTACCAAGGTTTGAGAGTCATCTTCTTTCAAGTCGCATTTGAGTAGGAGTTGTTCAAACTCCCGAGTGTACTCCTCTACATTTTTTGATCCTTGCTTGAGGCGGTGGAGTTTCAGATAATTATCTTGCACATAGTGTGAGGGAAGAAACTTGGCCTTGAGTTTTTCTTTCATTTTGGCCCACGTTCTAATTTTCCCTTTCCCATTTCTTGCTCTTTCGCTCCAAGGTTAGCCCACCAGATTGAAGCATATTTGTGGAGTTTAAGGGCTACGAGTTTTACCTTCTTGTCCTCCGGGATGTCCTCATATTCAAAGATCCTCTCAATGATGTGCAACCAATCGAGAAATAAGTCCGGGTCAAGTTGGCCTTCAAATTCGGGGATGTCAATTCGGACACCACCAATATTGCTTCCTTGCCTTCGTCTCCTTGGGGCTTCTTTGTCACTAGAATTGGCTCGGGATTGAAGGACTTCTTCTTCCGATTCGACCACCGGTTCATGAGGATGAGAGGGAGTGGGGCTATGAAACCACCTTCGTTTTTCCTCCAAAAGTTGCCCAAGTTGAGTTCGAAGATAAGTGACTTGAGCTTCTAACTCTTCCACACGTGCTTGGTCGCTTCTTGTGGACTTTGTAGACATGTTGGAGATGCTTTGAAGGAGGAATATGCAGCAGGGAAAGTGGCACGGTCGTGCAAGGGGGCACGGGCAGGCCGTGCTATGCTTCGACTTGAGGAAATGCAGAAAAGTATGGTGGCACGGTCGTGCTGGTGGGCACGGGGGCACCGTGCTGCGTCTCGACTTGAAGATTTTTGGAAAATAAGTATGGCACGGTCGTGTGGTATGGCACGGGGGCACCGTGCGAACTTTCTGGCCTGTGGACACTGGATGTTCACGGTTTTTTTTTTTTTGTAATGTATTTGGGTGTGATGTGGGTTACTTTAAAACCTTGGCTCTGATACCAATTGATGTATATGTGGGGGGGTAAGTGAACCAAATCAAACTCAAATAAACCCAAATACGAATTGAGCCAAAGTAAAGAGAAAATGGAAGGTTGTTTGACATGGAATGAAAATAATTAAGAAAAAGAAGAGATGGATAGTGCAAGACTTTGTGTATGAGATAATCCTTCCGGAGCCACTCACACCTTGGTCTTGGGCTAATTCCCTTCACTCTTCTGTGGAATCACTCCAAAGAAAAGAAGGAGAACCTAGAACACCACTTGAATTAGCCAAATTCAAGATATAGAACTAGGAATTTTTGGGACACAAATGAGAATCACTCTCAAAGGTGCTTGAATACTCTTGAAAATGCCTTAGAAATCTGATCTACAATGCTCACACGCCCCCCCTTTATATAGGCTCAGCAAAAGACAACAAAAGGACTCAAATAACTCCTAACAAGTAAAACTAGTAAAATGAAAAGACTAAGATAAATGGAAAGACACATCATAAAAGGGGTGGGGGAGGTTACAAGGAATATTCTAGGATTTCTTTCAGCTAATTACACCAATCTAGAAGGCTCCAAAACGTGCACAATGTCAGCCACACACTCACTTGCAACCGAAGACTCTTCAGTTTCCCAGAATTTAATCCTTGCAACTGCCTCAACTTCCAGAAGCTGTATCTCCCAGCATACTCGTCCAAATCAGGTGTTCTTGGGCTTGTTAGAAAGCCCTGGAAGTCTAGTTTCCAGAATGGGCTCATTTTCTCAATTTGGATAAGCGGTTCAAAAGTTATGGCCCAAACAATGCACCTATCTCAGACTGGACTGGATCAGCATAACGTATCTTTTAGTGATATTTTGCCCAATCAAATGATGTCCAAATTAAACAAACTTGGGCTTATTTGAAAGATGAAATCTTAAGCTTCAAAAGCACATGGGCCCTCAAGTTGTGGGTCCACTTGAGCTTGTCCAAAAGTGCTCACAAAAATCGGGTTCCGCAGGGATGAATTCGGCACCAAATTTCTAGCAAAGCTTAACCTCTTTTGACCTCTCCATAGTGTCGTGAGTCTTTGAACTCACTTAATAAGACCAAATAAGCACACTTCCACGCATGATCTTCTTTGACCCTTTTCTTCTTTGAAATTGGACTTGAATAAAAATGATGCATATGGAAATATGCATCATACTCCCCGGGGTGTTTTGAGTTTGTCCTCAAACTCAAAGGATTGGCAAGCTTCTCATGAAGGGAGGCATGCTTATGAAATGGGAGCTCTTGTAGCAAGTGGCCAAAGGGCATCATTTGTAGGGTGGCATAGAGGAGGGGGATGAGAAAGACATCCAAGTGAGGACTGTCTTTGGGTTTGGGAGATGGAATAAGGTCAAAATGCAGCACTTGAAAAGCAATATGCACAGAGGTTTGATAAAAGTGGGTGTGGGAAGGGTGAAAACTAAGGTGAGATTTGGTTGGGGAAAGAGAGGTGAGTAATAGATCATTTTGTGAGGCTTTATGTGGTTTGAGGATTTGGGAAGGTTGAATGGAGGTTAATGTGATTTTGTGGGGAAAGGATAGGATATGGTCTTGCTCCTTTGGATTGAAATGAATATTTGCATGCTCTTCTTCAATTTCGTTTGGGTTTTGAGAAACCTTCTCTAAGTGAAGTATTTCTTCTTTTTTTTTCACCGAAAAAACAAAAAAGCCTTTGAGTTCAATTTCTTCTCAAGGCTTTTCCTCTGATCGTTTCTCACCCCCTTTTCTCCTCCATGGCTACTTCCCATTCGCGATGGTGATGATTCCTTTGTGGGGCAGCCTGTATGTGTGTGACTACAGCCTTGACACTTAGAACACCTCCTAAGTTCAAGGGTCTGGGTAGGTTCGATCGCAAGGGCTTGGCTTGTTTGTGGATGTTTGCTTCCTTTGTGGGTGTAAGGGGCTAAAAATGTGGGTTGGAAGGGGATGAATTTGGCTTCCCTTTTGAAAGAAGAGGTTTTTAGAAGAGGAATCAAAGTTTTTACCTCAAAAGGAAGTAAAGGTGCGTTGTGTAAGTAAGAGGTTGGAGCGAAAGCATCGATTAATTTTCCTCTCAACTTGTCCCACGTTTTGATCTTACTTTTTCCTCTCTTCTGCCTCTTATACTTGTACTTTTCCCACCATTCAAGCGCATGGCCTCGGAGCTTCTTGATAACCACCTTGAACTTCTCTTGCTCTTCAATGTTGTAGCGAGCAAAGACTTGGTCCACCTTGGAAATCCAGCAAGGAAAATCTTCCTTTTGGCCACGAAACTTCGGAGTTTCAAGGATGACCATCTCCTTTTCAATCAAAGAAATCTCTTTTCTCAAGTTCCCAAGAGAAATCATGATGGATGAATGCTTAAGGGTTCTTTGTGGGTGGGTTATGTGTTTAAGCTAGGAAAAGGCTGTTTTGGAGAATAGGAGGGAGGGCACGGTCGTGTGGTATGGTACGGGGGCACCGCGCGAAATTTCTGGACTTCGGGAATGGTTTTGCCGCTTTGTGCTTCTTTTTTGTTTTTGTGTTTTGGCTTTTTGGGATGTATTTGGGTGTGAAGTGGGTCACTTAAGAACCGTGGCTCTGATACCAATTGATGTATATGCGGGTGGAAAGTGATCCAAATCAAACTCAAATCAAACTTAAGCAAAAAGAAAAGAGAGAAAGATGGGGAAGATGAAGAATATCACCAAACAGGATAGAGATGGATAGGGCAAGACTTTGAGTATGAGATAATCCTTCCGGAGCCACTACACCTTTGTCGCTTGGGCTTGACTAATTCCCTTCACTCTTCTGAGGAGATCAACTCCAAAGAAAAGAATAGAACCTAGAACACCACTTGAATTAGCCAAATTCAAGATATAGAACTCAGGCATTTTTGACACAAATGAGAATCACTCTCAAAAGGTGCTGAATGTACTCTGAAAATGCCTAGAAATCTGATCTACAATGTCACAGCCCCCCCTTATATAGGCGGATCAGCCAAAAGACAACAAAAGGACTCAAATAACTCCTAACAATTTTAAAACTACTAAATGAAAAGACTAAGATAAATGGAAAGACACATCATAAAAGGGTGGGGAGGTTACAAGGAATATTCTAGGATTTCTTAGCTGATTACCACAAATCTAGAAGGACTCCAAAATACGGGCACAATGTCAGCCACACAATAACATGTAACCGAAGACTCTTCATATTCCCAGAATTAATCCTTACAGCTGCCTCAACTTCAAAAGAGCATAACTTCCAGAATACTTGGCCAAATCACGCGTTCTTAGGCTTGCTAGAAAGCCCTGGAAGTCTAGTTTTCAGAATGGGCTCATTTGCTCAATTTGGATAAGCGGTGTAAAAGTTATGGCCTAAACAATGCACCTATCTCAGACTAGACTGGATCAGCATAACGTATCTTTGAGTGATATTTTGCCCAATTAAATGATGTCCAAATTAAACAAACTTGGGCTTATTTGAAAGATGAAATCTTAAGCTTCAAAAGCACATGGGCCCTAAAGTTGTGGGTCCACTTGAGCTTGTCCAAAAGTGGTCACAAAAATCGGGTTCCGCAGGGATGAATTCGGCACCAAATGTCTAGCAAAGCTTAACCTCTTTTTGACCTCTCCATAGTGTCGCGAGTCTTTGAACTCACTTAAGAAGACCAAATAAGCACACTTCCAAGCATGATCTTCTTTGACCCTTTTCTTCTTTAAGGTTGGACTTGAATAAAAATGATGCATATGGAAATATGCATCAAATACTCTAATAATTAAAAACTAGTAAAATGAAAAGACTAGATAAACTGGAAAGGACACATCATAAAAGGGGTGGGGTGGGGGAGGTTACAAGGAAGATTCTAGGATGTCCTAGATGATTACACCAATCTAGGAAGGCTCCAAAACGGCACAATGTTCTGACACACAAATCACATGAAACCGAAGACTCTTCATATTCCCAGAATTAATCCTTGCACCTGCCTCAACTTCAACAGAGCATAACTTCCAGAATACTCGGCCAAATCACGCGTTCTTGGGCTTGATAGAAAGCCCTAGAAGTCTAGTTTCCAGAATAGGCTCATTTCCTCAATTTAGATAAGCGGTTTAAAAGGTATAGCCTAAACAATGCACCTATCTCAGACTGGACTGGATCAGCATTACGTATCTTTGAGTGATATTTTGCCCAACCAAATGACGTCCAAATTAAACAAACTTGGGCTTATTTGAAAGATAAAATCTTAAGCCTCAAAAGCACATGGGCCCTCAAGTTGTGGGTCCACTTGAGCTTGTCCAAAAGTGGTCACAAAAATCGGGTTCCGCAAGGATGAATTCGGCACCAAATTTCTAGCAAAGCTTACCCTCTTTTTGACCTCTCCATAGTGTCGCGAGTCTTTGAACTCACTTAAGAAGACCAAATAAGCACATTTCCAAGCATGATCTTCTTTGACCTTTTTCTTCTTTGAAATTGGACTTGAATAAAAATGATGCATATGGAAATATGCATCAAATAACTCCTAATAATTAAAACTAGTAAAATGAAAAGACTAAGATAAATGGAAAGACACATCATAAAAGGGGTGGGGGAGGTTACAAGGAATATTCTAGGACTTCTTAGCTGACTACACCAATCTAGAAGGCTCCAAAACGTGCACAATGTCAGCCACACAATCACATGTAACCGAAGACTCTTCATATTCCCAGAATTAATCCTTGCAGCTGCCTCAACTTCAACAGAGCATAACTTCCAGAATACTCGGCCAAATTACGCGTTCTTGGGCTTGATAGAGAGCCCTAGAAGTCTAGTTTCCAGAATGGGCTCATTTGCTCAATTTGGATAAGCGGTTTAAGAGGTATGTCCCAAACAATGCACCTATCTCAGACTGGACTGGATCAGCATAACGTATCTTTGAGTGATATTTTGCCCAATCAAATGATGTCCAAATTAAACAAACTTGGGCTTATTTGAAAGATGAAATCTTAAGCCTCAAAAGCACATGGGCCCTCAAGTTGTGGGTCCACTTGAGCTTGTCCAAAAGTGGTCACAAAAATCGGGTTCCGCAGGGATAAATTCGGCACCAAAATTTCTAGCAAAGCTTAACCTCTTTTTGACCTCTCCATAGTGTCGTGAGTCTTTGAACTCACTTAAGAAGACCAAATAGGCACATTTCCATGCATGATCTTCTTTGACCCTTTCTTCTTTGAAATTGGACTTGAATAAAAATGATGCATATGGAAATATGCATCATACTCCCCGGGTTGTTTTGAGTTTTTCCTCAAACTCAAAGGGTTGGCAAGCCTCTCAAGAAAGGGGTCGCGCTTACAATATGGGAGCTTTTGGGGAAGGAGGTCACAGGGCATCACCTCTAGAGAGATATAGAAGAGGGTGAGGGGAGGATGAATGAAGGTTAAGGCTTGTCGGTCCTTTTGTGGCTTGAGGGGTTGGGAAGGTTGAATGGGGGTTAATGTGAATTCTTCTTGGGTCAAGAGTTGCTCAACTTCTTCAATAACCCCACGTGCCTCCAACTCGGGTGCTTGGAGTTCGGTAGGGCGTACTTCTTGAATCAAGAGTTGTTCAAACTCTTCAGCAACCCTACATGGCTTCATCACTTCAAGGCCTTTAACTACATGCTCTTCAATTCTTGGGGTTATGCTCAAATTCACCTCATTATCTTCTTGGCACCCTTCTTGGGTGAAGCTTCCTCCCCAAGGATCTTTTCATCTTGGTTGAGGTTAGGTTTCTTCAAACAAAGGAAGGAAGTAGAGTTAGAGATACAAGCACTCATGGGACTCCCCTTGTTGAAAGGGATGCCTTTAGAAGAGGAATTAAAGCCATTTCCCTCAAAGGTAAGAAAAGGATGCTTCTGTAAGTAAGAGGTTGGAGCAAAAGCATACTTTAGTTTACCTCTCAACTTATCCCATGTTCTGATCGTACTTTTTCCTCTCTTCTTCCTGTTATACTTGTACTTTTCCCACCATTCAAGCGCATGGCCTCGGAGCTTCTTGATAACCACCTTAAACTTCTCTTGCTTGTCAATATTGTAGCGAGTGAAGACTTGATCCACTTTGGAAATCCAGTAAGGGAAATCTTCTTTTTGGCCACGGAGCTTTGGAGTTTCAAGGATGACCATCTCCTTTTCAATCAAAGCAATCTCTTTTCTCAAGTTCCCAAGAGAAATCATGATGGATGAATGCTTAAGGGTTCTTTGTGGGTTATGTGTTTAGGCTAGAAAAAGGTTGTTTTGGAGAAGAGGAGGGAGGGCACGGTCGTGCAACGGGGCACTGGGGAACCGTGCTTGAGTGCTGCTTTGATAATACTGAAAATCAAGGGTGGCACGGTCGTGCTGGTAGGCACGGGGGCACCGTGCTGCGTCTCGACTTGAAGATTTCTGGAAAATGAATATGGCACGGTCGTGTGGTATGGCACGGGGGCACCGTGTGAAATTTCTGGCCTGTGGACACTGGATGTTCACGGTTTTTTTTTTTTTAATGTATTTGGGTGTGATGTGGGTCACTTTAAAAGCCTTGGCTCTGATACCAATTGATGTATATGTGGGTGGAAAGTGATCCAAATCAAATTCAAATCAAACTTAAGCAAAATGAAAAGAGAGAAAGATGGGGAAGATGAAGACTATCACCAAACAGGATAGAGATGGATAGTGCAAGACTTTGTGTATGAGATAATCCTTCCGGAGCCACTCACACCTTGGTCTTGGGCTAATTCCCTTCACTCTTCTGAGGAATCACTCCAACGAAAAGAAGGAGAACCTAGAACACCACTTGAATTAGCCAAATTCAAGATATAGAACTAGGAATTTTTGGAACACAAATGAGAATCACTCTCAAAGGTGCTTGAATTACTCTTGAAAATGCCTTAGAAATCTGATCTACAATGCTCACACGCCCCCCCTTTATATAGGCTCCGCAAAAGACAACAAAAGGACTCAAATAACTCCTAACAATTAAAACTAGTAAAATGAAAAGACTAAGATAAATGGAAAGACACATCATAAAAGGGGTGGGGGAGGTTACAAGGAATATTCTAGGACTTCTTAGGTGATTACACCAATCTAGAAGGCTCCAAAACGTGCACAATGTCAGCCACACAATCACATGTAACCGAAGACTCTTCATATTCCCAGAATTAATCCTTGCAGCTGCCTCAACTTCAACAGAGAATAACTTCCATAATACTCGGCCAAATCACGCGTTCTTGTGCTTGATAGAAAGCCCTGGAAGTCTAGTTTCCAGAATGGGCTCATTTGCTCAATTTGGATAAGCGGTTTAAAAGTTATGGCCAAACAATGCACCTATCTCAGACTGGACTGGATCAGCATAACGTATCTTTGAGTGATATTTTGCCCAATCAAATGATGTCCAAATTAAACAAACTTTGGCTTATTTGAAAGATGAAATCTTAAGCTTCAAAAGCACATGGGCCCTCAAGTTGTGGGTCCACTTGAGCTTGTCCAAAAGTGGTCACAAAATCGGGTTCCGCAGGGATGAATTCGGCACCAAATTTCTAGCAAAGCTTAACCTCTTTTTGACCTCTCCATAGTGTCGCGAGTCTTTGACCTCACTTAAGAAGACCAAATAGGCACATTTCCATGCATGATCTTCTTTGACCCTTTTCTTCTTTGAAATTGGACTTGAATAAAAATGATGCATATGGAAATATGCATCACCACCCTTCCAGATAAACCGGCCTATAGAATGAATCCACAAGAAACCCAAGAAATCCAAAGACAAGTGGATGAACTTTTGGCCAAAGGAATGATTCGGGAAAGCTTGAGTCCTTGTGTCGTTCCGGCTTTATTGGTACCAAAGAAGGATGGAAGCATAAGGATGTGTGTGGATAGTCGGGCTATCAACAAAATCACTATTAAGTACCGCTATCCCATCCCTAGATTGGAGGACCTACTTGATGAGTTGCATGGGGCCACCATTTTCTCTAAGATTGATCTTAGGAGTGGCTACTATCAAATTCGAATCTATGAAGGGGATGAATGGAAGACGGCATTCAAGACCAAGGGGGGACTATATGAATGGTTGGTCATGCCATTCGGCCTTACCAATGCTCCAAGCACTTTCATGCGTCTAATGAATCAAGTCCTCAAGCCTTTCATTGGGAGGTTTGTAGTGGTCTATTTCGATGACATCTTGGTTTATAGCCAAGGTGAGAAGGAGCACGCAAATCACCTTCAACAAGTTCTTGATGTGCTCTCCCAAGAGAAGTTATATGGCAACTTGGAGAAGTGCCACTTCTTCACTCCCCAAGTTGTTTTCTTAGGGTATGTTGTTTCGGCCCATGGTATACAAGTGGACGAGAGCAAAGTTCAATCCATCCGGGAATGGCCGGTTCCTTCCTCTATTCACCAAGTGAGGAGCTTTCATGGTCTAGCCTCTTTTTATAGGAGGTTTGTCAAGAACTTTAGCACAATCATGGCTCCTTTGACCGAGATTCTCAAATCCAAGAAATTTGAGTGGAATGAAAAGGCCCAAGCCGCCTTTGAAGATGTCAAGGAGAAGCTCACTAGTGCACCCATACTTGCTCTTCCAAGCTTCTCCAAGATATTTGAAGTGGAGTGTGATGCTTCGGGGGTGGGCATAGGGGCGGTCCTATCACAAGAAGGCCGACCATTAGCCTACTTTAGTGAAAAACTCAATGAGGCCAAGCGAAAATACTCAACGTATGACAAGGAGTTTTATGCCATAGTGAGGGCCTTGGAACATTAGAGACATTATTTGGTGGGGGGAGAGTTCATCCTCCACTCGGATCATGAAGCACTCTAGTTCATACAAGGTCAACACAAGCTCAACCCAAGGCATGCTAAGTGGGTGGAATATCTTCAAGCTTTCCACTTTGTGATCCACCACAAATCCGGGCACTTAAACAAGGGTGCGGATGCCTTGTCTAGAAGATATCTACTCCTCTCCTCCCTTGACTCAAGAGTCCTTGGGTTTGAATTGATCAAGGAGTTGTACACCAAGGATGAAGACTTCAAGGAGACCTTTGAAGTATGCTCACGGCACCCCCATGGTCCATTTCACATTGAAGAGGGGTTCTTATTCAAAGGAAACCGGTTATGTATCCCTAAAGGAGGCATTAGGGAGCTTTTGATTAAAGAAGTGTATGGAGGAGCTTTGGCCGGCCACTTTGGCATTGAGAAGACCTCACTCATGTTGAAGGAGCACTACTATTGGCCCAAGATGGTCAAGGATGTTGAGCATTATGTTAAAAGGTGCTCTACTTGTCAACTTGCCAAAAGCCATGTCTTGCCTCAAGGTCTTTACTCGCCCTTACCGGTCCCAAAGGCTCCTTGGGAGGATGTGAGTTTAGATTTCATTACCGGCCTACCAAGGACACAACGGAACAAGGACTCCATAATGGTGGTAGTTGATCGGTTTTCGAAGATGGCACACTTTGTCTCATGCCATACTACCCATGATGCCACTCAAATTGCAAGCCTCTACTTCAAAGAGATCGTGAGGCTCCATGGCATCCCCAAAAGCATGGTGTCCGACCGGGATAGCAAGTTCATGAGCCATTTTTGGCTCACTCTATGGAAGAAGATGGGCACTCATCTCAAATTTAGCACATCATGTCACCCCCAAACGGATGGCCAAACCGAGGTC
Source organism: Carnegiea gigantea (assembly GCA_029747015.1). Taxonomy (NCBI): domain Eukaryota; kingdom Viridiplantae; phylum Streptophyta; class Magnoliopsida; order Caryophyllales; family Cactaceae; genus Carnegiea; species Carnegiea gigantea. Next base: position 18,340 of record JAKOGI010000762.1, on the reverse strand, counting down.
ACCAATAGGACCTTGGGTACTTTGTTGAGGGTCCTAGCCAAGAAGAGCACAAAGGGTTGGGATGAGTTGCTTAGCCATGCCGAGTTTGCCTACAATCGAGTGCCAAGCAAAGCCACCGGTCTTTCTCCATTCCAAGTTGTATATGGTTTCAACCCTTGTACACCTATGGACCTTACCCCCTCCCTACTCCAACCAAGTTTAGTTGGGAGGCCGAGAAGAGAGCAAAGGAAATCCAAGAGCTCCATGCACAAGTGAGGGCTAAAATTGAGAAGTTCAATGATCAGACCAAGGATCGGGTAAACAAGCACCGCAAGGAAGTCCAATTTAAGCCCGGAGATTTAGTATGGATCCACCTAAGAAAGGAGCGATTTCCTAGCAAAAGAAGGTCCAAGCTTCTTCCACGCTCGGATGGCCCATTCAAGATCCTTGAAAAAGTCAATTCCAATGCATACAAGGTTGATTTGCCCGGTGACTATGGAGTATCCGCTACATTCAATGTAGCCGATTTGAGGCCCTACTTTGGTGAAGAAGACGAGCTACCAAGTTTGAGGACAAACTCTTCTCAAGCTGGGGGGGATGATGGGGATCAGCCCCAAGGGGTTCTTATAGCTCAAGAGGTCACAAAGGCTTTCCAAGGATTAGAAATCACTCAAGACACGATCACTTGCATTCTGCGGGCTCATCCCGCACATGGCCCGAATTTCTGACCTTGGTGACCTGATGACCTGAGGCTTTAAAGCCAAACTTTTGGTATGTCTGGAAAGATTGGAGAGTTAGCTGCCCAATAAATCAAGTTTCAGCCCATTTGGATGTCATTTGCCCATCCAAACCCTTTGTTAAAGCCAAACTGTCCAAAACTGTTTTCCAGGTCAGATTTTGTCCGGTTTTGGGAGCCCATTTTCCCCAACCTAAAGTAACCCTAACAACCTGGAATTTTAACCCCTAGATCCTTTTTTAAATTGGCTAAAAGGGTGGGAAAAGAAACCAGAGTCAAACGTGTCCCAAGGAGGCTAAAAGCTAGGAAACTTCTAAAGCTGCTTTTGGGAAGTCAGCCTGCACCATCTCACTTGTTCTGTTTAAATCTCCTGAACGGCTGCACCAAATGAGCTCCAAAAGTAGTCATATGAAAGAACACTTTCTAAGATTTCTAATAAGGTATGTTGGAGCCAATTTGGGTAAGTAAGGACGAAGATACAGCTGCTGAAAGTTGACCCTGCAATACTGGAAAACTGGACAGCAACTGTCAACATCACCTTTTGTACTTTTCTTGCTTTTTGTGCTTCCCTTTTGTCTGGATCCGTTTGGCTTGCATTGTAACCCATGTAATCTGAATTTTGAGGCTCCCTCCTATATAAGGGACCTTTAGGAATGTAAGAAGGCAGCTTTGAATATCATGCAATGAAATCTGAGTGTTTTACTCTCCATTGAAACTCCTAGTTGCTTTAGCTTGAATTGGCTAGTTCAAGTGGTGATCTTCTAGGTTCCTTTCTCTTGCTTATTGTGGTGATATTCTGTATCCATAAGTGAAGAAGGATAGCCCAACTTCTCCTCTAAGTGGCGCCTTTGGCTTATCTTAGACAAGAGAGTTGCACACTATCCATCAAGACCGGGTGAGCTCATTGTTCTTTTCGGTTTTCGCATGTCCTTGTTTTCAATCTTCCCCATCATACATTCTCATCTTTGACATTCCCATGGTTAACATACATCACCATCAGCCTGAGGATGACAGGTAGTACTAAACAGCAACTTAGTACCAAGCTTTTTCCACAGGGTAATCCAGAAATGACTGAGGAACTTCGTATCCCTATCTGAAACAATGGTCTTAGGGATACCATGCAACCTTGTTACCTCTTTAAAATAGAGCTCGGCAATGTGTGTAGCATCATTGGTTTTGCAGCAGGGAATGAAATGTGCCATCTTCGAAAATCTGTCTACCACCACGAAGATTGAATCCTTTCCCCTTTGAGTCTTAGGTAGACCCAAAATGAAGTCCATACTCACGTCCACCCATGGTAAAGTCGGTACGGGTAATGGGGTGTATAATCCGTGAGGTAGGGTATGGCTCTTGGCTGCTTGGCACGTTCCACACCTCCTAAGGACGTCCTAAACATCCTTCTCCATCCCTGGCCAGTAGTAATGTTCCCTTAACATGGTTAAGGTCTTTGACTCTCCAAAGTGACCCGCCAAGGAACCTCCATGAACTTCCCTGATTAAAAGCTCACGAGTGCTACACTTTGGAATGCACAAACGCACTTGCATTCTACCCCGGGTTCATCCTGCGGCTATGGCCCACTTTCTGACCTTGGTAACCTGATGTCCTGAGGCTTTTAAAGCCAAACATTTTGTGTTCCTGGAAATATGGGAGAAGTTATCTGCCCAATAAACAAGTTTCATCCCATTGGATGTCATTTGCCCCCTCAAACCCTTTGTTAAAGCCCAAACTGCCCAAACTGTTCTTCCAGCCAGATTATACCCTGTTTTTTTGGAAGCCCAATGTTCCCTAACCTAAAGTACTCCTAACAACCTGGAATTTTTGGAAAACACTAGATCCCTTTTTGAGTTGGCTAAAAGGGTGGGAAAAAGAAACCAGAGTCAAAGTGTCCCAAGGAGGCTAAAAGAGAGGAAACTTCTAAAGGTGCTTTTTGGAAGTCAGACTGCATCATCTCACGTGTTCTGCTTATAACTCCTGAACGGCTGCACCAACGGAGCTCCAAAAGTAGTCATATGAAAGAGCACTTTCTAAGCTTTCTATTAAGGTATGTTGGAGCCAATTTGGGTAAGTATAAAGGGAGATATGGCTGCTGAAAGTTGACCCTGCAAAACTGGAAAGCTACCAGCAACTGTCACCATCACCTTTTGTACTTTTCTTACTTTTTGTGCTTCCCCTTTTGTCTTGTTCCGATTGGCTTGGTTTGTACCCCTTGTAATCTGAATTTTGAGGCTCCCTCCTATATAAGGGGCCTTTAGGAATGTAAGAAGGCAGCTTGAATTTGAAATACAAAGAAAGTGAGTGTTTACTCTCTCTTTGAAATTCCTAGTTGCTTTAGCTTGAATTGGCTAGTTCAAGTGGTGTTCTTCTAGGTTCCTCTTCTTGCTTATGGTGGTGATTTAATTCTGTATCCATAAGTGAAGGAGGAATAGCCCAACTTCTCTTCTAGGTGGCGCCATTGGCTTATCCTAAACAAGAGGGTTGCATTCTATCTTCCAAAACCGGTTAGAGCTACTTGTTTTGCTTGGTTTGGTTTTCTATCTTTCCCATCTTTTATCTTCATTCTTGGCATCACCTAGGCTACATACATCACATGTTCCTAAGAGTATTCATGATGTTCGAAGCTTTCATGGCTTGGCTTCTTTCTATAGGAGATTCATACGCAATTTCAGCACTATTCTAGCTCCTATGACTGAAGTTCTTAAGGGTTCCTCGTTCACTTGGAATCCTAAAGCCCAAGCAGCCTTTGAAGAAGTGAAAGAGAGGCTAACTCAAGCACAGGTTTTAGCTCTACCATGTTTTGAGAAGGTCTTTGAAGTTGAATGCGATGCTTCTGGAGTTGGTATTGGAGGCATTCTTACTCAAGAAGGACGCCCTTTGGCTTTCTTCAGTGAGAAGTTATGTGATACCTGATGTATGTAGCCTAGGTGATGCCAAGAATGAAGATAAAAGATGGGAAACATAGAAAACCAAACCAAGCAAAACAAGTAGCTCTAACCGGTTTTGGAAGATAGAATGCAACCCTCTTGTCTAGGATAAGCCAATGGCACCACCTAGAAGAGAAGTTGGGCTATTCCTCCTTCACTTATGTGATGTATATGTGGGTGGGCAAGTGAACCAAATCAAACTCCAACTCAAATAAGCCAAATTGGAAAGAGAAATGAAAGATGTATGAGATGGATGAAGAACTTCACTACACAAGAAAAAGGGATAGAACAAGATCTTGTAATTGAGATAATCCTTCACGGAGCCACTCAATGACTTGATCTTTGGCTAATTCTCTTGTCTTACCAAGGAATCACTCCAATTGGAAAAGATAGAGAACCTAGAACACCACTTGAATTAGCCAAATTCAAGATATAGAACTAGGAATTTTTGAGACACAAATGAGAATCACTCTCAAAGTTGCTTGTGTTACTTTGGAAATCTCTTACAATGCTCAATGATTAGCTTCACATGCCCTTCCCCTTTTATAGACTCAGCAAAAGACAATCAAAAGACTCAAATAACTCCTAACAATTAAAACTAGCTAATGAAAAGTCAAAGAAAAATGAAAAGCCACATCATAAAAGGGGGTGGGGGAGGTTACAAGGAATATTCTAGGATTTTTGCAGCTGATTACATCAATCTAGAAGCATCTAAAACGTGCACAATATCAGCCACACAAGTATATGTAACCAAAGACTCTTCATATTCCCAGCATTAATCCTTGCAACTGCCTCAACTTCAACAGAGCATAACTTCCAGAATACTCGGCCAAATCACGCGTTCTTGGGCTTGTTAGAAAGCCCTGGAAGTCTGTTTGCCAGAATGGGCTCATTTGCTCAATTTGGATAAGAGGTTTGAAAGTTATGGCCCAAACAATGCACCTATCTCAGACTGGACTGGATCAGCACAACGTATCTTTGAATGATATTTTGCCCAATCAAATGATGTCCAAATTAAATAAAATTGGGCTTATTTTAAAGCTGACATCTTAAGCTTCAAAACCATGTGGAGCCTCAAGTTGTGGGACCACTTTAGTTAGGCCAAAAGTGCACACAAAAATCGGGAAAATTCGGGATGAAGGCGGCATTACCTCTTTGGGCATGAACGCCAATTTTCGGCAAAGTTTTGCAACTTCTTTGACTTCTTCATGGTGTCTAAAGTCCTTGAACTCACATAATAAGAGAAAATATGAGAGTTCCCATGCACGCTCTTGTCTGACACTTTTCTTCTTGGAAGTTGACCTTAAATAAAAATAAAAATAAAAATGATGCATATGGGAATATGCATCATACTTCCCGGGTGGTTTTGAGTTTGTCCTCAAACTCAATGGGTTAGCAAGCCTCTCAAGAAAGGGGTCACGTTCACAATATGGTAGCTTTTGGGGAAGGAGGTCACAGGGCATCACCTCTAGAGAGCTATAGAAGAGGGTGAGGGGAGGATGATAAAACGGGTCATACCTGGTGAGGAGAAGAGGCGGAAGTGGGAAATCTTCTTTGGGGGCAAGGGTTTGGGAAGGATGAATGATGGTTAAGGCTTGTCGGTCCTTTTGTGGTTTGAAGGGTTGGGAAGGTTGAATGGGGGTTAAGGTGAATTCTTCTTGGGTCAAGAGTTGCTCAACTTCTTCAATAACCCCACATGCCTCCAACTCGGGTGTTTGGAGTTCGGTAGGGCGTACTTCTTGAATCAAGAGTTGTTCAAACTCTTCAGCAACCCTACAAGGCTTCATCACTTCAAGGTCTTTAACTACATGCTCTTCAATTCTTGGGCTTATGCTCAAATTCACCTCATTATCTTCTTGGCACCCTTCTTGGGTGAAGGATTGCTCAATTTCTTTCACAATCTCTTCTTGCTTCAACTCGGATCTTTGGGCCTCAAGTTCAAAGGTCTCTTCATCACCATAGTCATCAAAAACAAGAGGTAGGTCAACTAGGCTTGAAGCTTTTTCTCCAAGGATCTCTTCATCTTTGTTTGGCTTTTGAGAAACCTTCTCTAAGTGAAGTATTTCTTCTTTTTCAACCTTGAGTGCAATTTCTTCTTCAAGGCTTTCCTCCTGATCGTTCTCTTCTTTCACGGCTTTCCTTTCTTCCAAGGTAATGACCTCGTTATTTGGGCAATCCGTGGATAAGTGTCCAAGCCCTTGGCACTTGAGACACCTCCTAGGTTCTGGGGGAAAGATCATTTGTGGGGTTGGTTCTTTTTGTGGGGTGGAAGGGAATGAACCCGTGAGCTTAACGGAGATACTTTCTTTCATGGGCATGTAAGTGGATGGGTAAAAGGAAACCTTCAACTTACTACTCAATTTCTTCCAAGTTCTCACCTTTTCTTTTCCTTTCTTTTTTCGCTCAAACTTGTATTTATTCCACCACTGAAGTGCACACCCTCTCAATCTTGAAATAACCACTTCGAACTTCTGTTGGTCATTAAGGATACAACAAGCAAAAACTCGTTCCTCCTTAGATAACCAACCTGTGAACTCTTCCTTTTCGCCATGAAATTTTGGAATTGCAAAGCAAGCATATCCAATATCAATAAGAGCTAGTTCTTTCTCCAAGTTCTTTGAAGACGGCATGAAGGATGAGGTCTAGGGTTCTTCGTGGATTGATTTGAAACGTAAGTTGGCTGGGGCAAAGGTGGCACGGTCGTGCAAGGGGGCACGGTCAGGCCGTGCTATGCTTCGGCTGAAGAAAATGCAGAAGTGGCACGGTTGTGCTTGGCGGCACGGGGGCACCGTGCTCCGTCTCGACTTGAAGATTTCTGGAAAAATGATATGGCACGGTCGTGTATGGTGGCACGGGGGCACCGTGCTGCTTCTCTGGTCTTCAAGACTTCGGATTGCCGGTTTGTGCCTCTTTTTTGTTTTTTGTATTTTGGCTTTTTGGGATGTATGTGGGTGTGATGTGGGTCACTTAAGAACCTTGGCTCTGATACCAATTGATGTATATGTGGGTGGCAAGTGAACCAAATCAACCTCCAACTCAAATAAGCCAAATTGGAAAGAGAAATGAAAGATGGATGAGATGGATGAAGAACTTCACTACACAAGAAAAGGGATAGAACAAGATCTTGTAATTGAGATAATCCTTCACGGAGCCACTCAATGACTTGACCTTGGGCTAATTCTCTTGTCTTAACCAAGGAATCACTCCAATTGGAAAAGGAAGAGAACCTAGAACACCACTTGAATTAGCCAAATTCAAGATATAGAACTAGGAATTTTGAGACACAAATGAGAATCACTCTCAAAGGTGCTTGTATTACTTTGGAAATCTCTTACAATGCTGAATGATTAGCTTCACATGCCCCTCCCCTTTTATAGACTCAGCAAAAGACAATCAAAAGACTCAAATAACTCCTAACAATTAAAACTAGCTAATGAAAAGTCTAAGAAAAATGAAAAGACACATCATAAAAGGGGGTGGGGGAGGTTACAAGGAATATTCTAGGATTTTTGCAGCTGATTACATCAATCTAGAAGCATCTAAAACGTGCACAATATCAGCCACACAAATATATGTAACCTAAGACTCTTCATATTCCCAGCATTAATCCTTGCAACTGCCTCAACTTCAACAGAGCATAACTTCCAGAATACTCGGCCAAATCACGCGTTCTTGGGCTTGTTAGAAAGCCCTGGAAGTCTATTTTCCAGAATGGGCTCATTTGCTCAATTTGGATAAGCGGTTGGAAAGTTATGGCCCAAACAATGCACCTATCTCAGACTGGACTGGATCAGCACAACGTATCTTTGAGTGATATTTTGCCCAATCAAATGATGTCCAAATTAAATAAAATTGGGCTTATTTTAAAGCTGACATCTTAAGCTTCAAAACCATGTGGAGCCTCAAGTTGTGGGTCCACGTTAGGTAGGCCAAAAGTGCACACAAAAATCGGGAAATTTCTGGATGAAGGCGGCACTACCTCTTCGGGCATGAACGCCAATTTCCGGCAAAGTTTTGCAACTTCTTTGACTTCTTCATGGTGTCTAAAGTCCTTGAACTCACATAATAAGAGAAAATATGAGAGTTCCCATGCACGCTCTTGTCTGACACTTTTCTTCTTGGAAGTTGACCTTAAATAAAAATAAAAATAAAAATGATGCATATGGGAATATGCATCATTATGGATACAGAATTAAATCACCACCATAAGCAAGAAGAGGAACCTAGAAGAACACCACTTGAACTAGCCAATTCAAGCTAAAGCAACTAGGTATTTCAAAGAGAGAGTAAACACTCACTTTCTTTTGTATTTCAAATTCAAGCTGCCTTCTTACATTCCTAAAGGCCCCTTATATAGGAGGGAGCCTCAAAATTTAGATTACAAGGGGTACAAACCAAGCCAATCGGACCAAGACAAAAGGGGAAGCACAAAAAGCAAGAAAAGTACAAAAGGTGATGGTGACAGTTGCTGGCAGCTTTCCAGTTTTGCAGGGTCAAGTTTCTGCAGCCATATCTCCTTTCTACTTACCCAAATTGGCTCCAACATACCTTAATAGAAAGCTTAGAAAGTGCTCTTTCATATGACGACTTTTGGAGCTCAGTTAGTGCAGCCGTTCAGGAGTTATAAGCAGAACAAGTGAGATGATGCAGTCTGACTTCCAAAAAGCACCTTTAGAAGTTTCTTCTCTTTTAGCCTCCTTGGGACACGTTTGACTCTGGTTTCTTTTCCCACCCTTTTAGCCAACTCAAAAAGGGATCTACGTTTCAAAATTCCAGGTTGTTAGGAGTACTTTAGGTTAGGGAAATTGGGCTTCCAAAACCGGGTACAATCTGGCCTGGAAGAACAGTTTGGGCAGTTGGGCTTTAACAAAGGCTTTGGGTGAGCAAATGACATCCAAATGGGATGAAACTTGATTTATTGGGCAGCTAACTCTCCCATATTTCCAGGAACACCAAAAGTTTGGCTTTAAAGCCTCAGGACATCAGGTTACCAAGGTCAGAAAGTCGGCCCATGCGCAGGATGAACCCGGTAGAATGCAAGTGATCATCTCTTGATTGATTTCTAGTCCTTGGAAAGCCTTTATGACCTCTTGAGCTAGAAGAACCCCTTAGGGCTGATCCCCATCATCCCCCCCAGCTTGGAAAGAGTTTGTCCTCAAACTTGGTAGCTCTTCTTCTTCATCAAAGTAGGGCCTCAAATCGGCTACATTGAATGTAGCGGATACTCCACACTCGCCGGGCAAGTCAACCTTGTATGCATTGGAATTGATCATTTCAAGGATCTTGAATGGGCCATCCGAGCGTGGAAGAAGCTTGGACCTTCTTTTGCTTGGAAATCGTTCCTTTCTTAGATGGATCCATACTAAATCCCCGGGCTTAAATTGGACTGCCTTTCGGTGCTTGTTCACCCGTTCCTTGGTTTGATCATTGGACCTCTCGATTTTAGCTCTCACTTGGGCATGGAGCTCTTGGATTTCCTTTGCCCTTTTCTCGGCCTCCCAACTAAACTTGGTTGGAGTAGGGAGGGGTGTGAGGTTAATAGGAGTACAAGGGTTGAACCCATAGACAACTTGGAATGGAGAAAGGCCCGTGGCTTTGCTTGGCGCTCGATTGTAGGCAAACTCGGCATGGCTAAGCAACTCGTCCCAACCCTTTGTGCTCTTCTTGGCTAGGACCCTTAACAAAGTACCCAAGGTCCTATTGGTGACCTCGGTTTGGCCATCCGTTTGGAGGTGACATGATGTGCTAAATTTGAGATGAGTGCCCATCTTCTTCCATAAAGTGAGCCAAAAATGACTCATGAACTTGCTATCCCGGTCGGATACCATGCTCTTGGGAATGCCATGGAGCTTCACAATCTCCTTGAAGTAGAGACTAGCAATTTGAGTGGCATCATGAGTGGTATGGCATGAGACAAAGTGTGCCATCTTAGAGAACCGATCAACTACCACCATGATGGAGTCCTTGTTTCTTTGTGTCCTTGGAAGGCCGGTAATGAAGTCTAAACTCACATCCTCCCAAGGAGCTTGTGGGACCAGTAAGGGTGAGTAAAGACCTTGAGGCAAGACATGGCTTTTGGCAAGTTGACAAGTAGAACACCGTTTAACATAATGCTCAACATCCTTTGCAATCTTGGGCCAATAGTAGTGCTCTTTCAACATGAGTGTGGTCTTCTCAATGCCAAAGTGGCCGGCCAAAGCCCCTCCATGGACTTCTTTAATCAAAAGCTCCCTAATACCTCCTTTGGGAACACATAGCCGGTTTCCTTTGAATAAGAACCCCTCTTGAATGTGATCCTCCCCTTGTTGAAAAGATATGATCCTCAAATCTGGTGGGGAAGTGTCCGGATTGTAGGGGCTCAAATCAGCTACATTAAAGGTGGCTGAAACCTCAAAATCACCAGGGAGATCAATCTTATAAGCATTGTCGTTGATCCTCTCCAAGACTTCAAATGGACCTTCCGCTCGTGGCATGAGTTTGTTCTTCCTTTTAGAAGGAAAACGTTCCTTTCTTAAATGGATCCACACCAAGTCTCCTGGTTGAAAAACAATCTTTCTCCTATGCTTGTTGGCGTGTGCTTCATAGGCTGCATTAGTCTTCTTAATTCGAGCCTTCACCAACTCATGGAGCTTTTGAATTTCTTTTACTCTTTGTGTGGCATCAACATGGGGCTTTTGATCTTGGGGTCGTGGGGTGAGGTCATTTGGACTTAAAGGATCAACCCCATACACCACTTTAAATGGTGAAAGACCAGTAGCTTTGCTAGGTGCCCGATTGAATGCAAACTCAGCATGGGGTAAGAGTAAATCCCAGGCCTTCGCATTAGGTTTAATCAAAGCCCTTAGGAGAGTTACCAGGGTTCGATTAGTGACCTCAGTTTGGCCATCAGTCTGAGGATGACAGGTAGTACTAAATAGCAACTTAGTACCAAGCTTTTTCCACAGGGTAATCCAGAAATGACTGAGGAACTTCGTATCCCTATCTGAAACAATGGTCTTAGGGATACCATGCAACCTTGTTACCTCTTTAAAATAGAGCTCGGCAATGTGTGTAGCATCATTGGTTTTGCAGCAGGGAATGAAATGTGCCATTTTCGAAAATCTGTCTACCACCACGAAGATTGAATCCTTTCCCCTTTGAGTCTTAGGTAGACCCAAAATGAAGTCCATACTCACGTCCACCCATGGTAAAGTCGGTACGGGTAATGGGGTGTATAATCCGTGAGGTAGGGTATGGCTCTTGGCTGCTTGGCACGTTCCACACCTCCTAAGGATGTCCTGAACATCCTTCTCCATCCCTGGCCAGTAGTAATGTTCCCTTAACATGGTTAAGGTCTTTGATTCTCCAAAATGACCTGCCAAGGAACCTCCATGAACTTCTCTGATTAGAAGCTCACGAGTGCTACACTTTGGAATGCACAACCGCACTCCCTTGAATAAATAACCTTCTTGAATCAAGAAATCTCCCTTTGGATGCTTCAAACAAGCAGCATAGAGAGGCCCAAGGTCTTCATCTTCAGCATATAGACTCTTAAGATGCTCGAAACCCAGAATAAGGGCGTCTAACTGAAACATAAGGAGATGTCTCCTTGATAATGCATCTGCGCCTTGATTCAACTTTCCTGATTTGTGCTTGATAGTGAAGTGGAAAGATTGTAGGAATTCAACCCACTTAGCATGACGTGAGTTCAGTTTGTGCTGACCCTGAATATACTTCAAAGCCTCATGATCTGAATGAAGTATAAACTCACTAGCCACTAAGTAATGACTCCAATGTTCTAGACACCGAATGATCGCATAGAATTCCTTGTCATAGGTGGAGTATTTTCTTCTTGAGTCACACAGTTTTTCACTGAAGAAGGCTAATGGCTTGCCTTCCTGAGTTAAAACTCCACCAATTCCTACTCCTGAGGCATCACATTCAACCTCAAAAACTTTCTCAAAGCATGGTAGAGAAAGGACCGGTGCTTGAGTAAGTTTCTTCTTTACTTCTTCGAAGGCGGATTGAGCTTTAGGAGTCCATTGGAATGATGAACCCTTAAGCACTTCAGTCATAGGGGACATGATGGTGCTGAAGTTTCGAATAAACCTTCGGTAAAACGAAGCCAAACCATGAAAACTTCTAACATCATGTATACTTTGTGGTTGAGGCCAAGTGCGAATAGCCTCTATCTTCCCTTCATCAACTTTAATGCCTTCACTAGAAACAATGTAACCTAAGAATGTAACCTCATGAGTAAAGAAGGTACACTTCTTAAGATTACTGATACGCACCAACCACGAAGTTCTAGTCTACAAGAGCATGTCCTTGTTCAACAACTCCATTCGGATCCCTATTGTCAAGGTATTCAGTTTGACCTACAAGCTCCCTTGGGAAGGCCCTTACTCTCTTGGACCCCTAGTCCCAAGCCAAGCTAGTCCAAGCTCCTTGTAGAAGCCTAGCAAAGGTTTCCACCCAAAAACAGTCCAATTCGGTTCCTTAGAACAACCCGGGCAGTGGCCGTTTCTTTTGCATGTTCAAGGCATTTTCCTCTTACCAGGGGTTTGGAAGCACTTTACACTTTTGGGTTGACAACCTAAGTCCTTTATAAAGCTTTTATTTAGCTTGTAAATGGCCTAGGTTGATAACTTTTGGCTAAAGATGCAACCGGGTATCCAGTTTCAGCCACACAGCACCTGACTGAAGTTTGAGGTGATTTTTGGCTTGCCTTGGCAGGCCTTTGGTCGAGATATTTCTGGCCTTTCTTTAAGTTTAGGATGTGATCTTTCATATAAATCAAGTTGCAAGTGAAAAGGAGGCCATTTGGGGGTTCAAATCATCCAAACATTTCAGACCTGCAAACTGGCCAGTACAGCCGCGCACATGGGTCAACTTCTGGCCCTCTATTACCCAAGAGCAACCTGATTTAACTGAACGGTTTAAAGCCTAACTTTAAGTTTCAGGTCTTATCTTTCCAATGAAGCAAGTTCCAAAGCATTTTGACATCATTTGCCTAGTCAACCAGCCTAATCTTTCAAACCGTGCAAAACTGGACAGTCCTGGAATTCAGCCTATGATCTGGTCCGAAATGAGCTCCGTTTGTTCCCATCTTTTGAGGACTCTTTGGGGACACCTAAGGGCATGAAAGGGTGTCTAAATGTTTATCAAATGAACCCTCAAAACCTCAGATTCAGCCACCCAAGGTACAGCTATTATCCGGGCAAGCAAGGAAGAAAATACCCTTTTATCCAAGGGACCAAAACAAGCTGTCCTTTGCTGTTTTAGGTGATCAGCCGGCTGTCCTTGCTGTTTTGACTTGTTTTTCATCTTATCAAAGCTTTCATTAGTTGTACTTAAGTGTAACACATGTTAGACACCTCAAACATTGAGATTAACACTTGTATTAGGTGTCAAACATCCAAGAGATGCTGAATTTAGGCCTTGTATTAGCTAGACTAGGTTGCTTGATTTAGCTAGTTAAATCTTGGCCCTTGATCTTGTTGTGAAGGCCGGATATACTCGGCCAAAGCTGAATGTTTACTAACTTTTGGAATGAAAATGAAAAGTTTTCTTTGCTAGCTTAAGCAAATCTCAAATCTCCTCTACTTTATCCTTCATTGGTGGTGTTTAGGAGTGATTCTTTATCCTCTCTTCCGGTGCGTTTGCTTTACGAAGATTGGTGGTGAATCCTTTAGCTTTGGCTGGTGGTTTTAACCTTTAGGCCAATTCATATCCAAGTGTGTTGAGTGTTAGTAGTGTCCGAAGTGCTAGCCTAGCACGCATCAACTGGTATCAGAGCCCAACTTCGATTCTTGGTGAGTTGGTTTTGATTGCCGTAAGCTCCTCTTCTCTTCTCCTTGATTCTTTTTCGTTTCTCCCCTCCTTGAATTCACTTCTCACGTTCCCCTTGAATCCACAAAGACCCCTCCTAGCCCAAACACGAATCCTAGCTACAAAAAAAAAAAACCAAGCTCCACAAATAGCCCCAACCGTTTCTCCACTCCTTTACCAAAACATGGCCGAAAGGGGAGATCCTTCTTCCTCACCTCAAGACGCCCCTTTAAGGGAACCGGTGAGAGTTCCTAGAGGTATGACTCTAGAACAAGCTCACGAAATGAGGAGGGATAGAGCCATCCTTGAGATGCAAGAAAGCATAAGAACCCTCACTACACAACTCCAACAACTCGTGGCCCAACCGAGAAGACAAGAACGAGAACCACCCCGGGACCTTCCTAATGACCTTGATTTTGACTCTCCTCTTGAGAGTGACTCTTCTATGGGAGGGAGAAGGCCGAGGAGGAGGAGGATACAACAAGATGAACTCAATGACTTGAAGATTGAGGCACCCGAGTTTGATGGAAGTTTGAGACCCGAAGATTACTTAGAATGGGTTCAAGCTTTGGAGAGGATCATTGAGATTAAGGGTTATTCTAGTGAGAAAGCCTTTAAACTTGCCGTGTTGAAGCTCAAATCATACGCATCTCTATGGTATGAGAACTTGAAGAGGACGAGAGCCTTAGAGGGAAAATCCAAGATCAACACTTGGATTAAGTTAAAGAAGTACATGGACAAACGATTCTTGCCTTCCACTTATAAGCAAGAATTATACTTGAGGGTTACTTCTCTTCAACAAGGAAGTATGAGGGTTGAGGAGTATATTCGAGAGTTTGAACAACTCCAAATTCGATGTTCATTGAGGGAGGAACCCGAGCAAACCATCGCAAGGTTCCTAAAAGGTCTATCTCCACCTATCCTTGAGCGGGTCGAACTTCAACCCTTTTGGACCTTTGAGGATGCTTGCAAATTGGCCGTGAAGGTAGAAAAACAACTCAAATCCAAACGCCCCTTTGTTTCTACCCCCTTAAAGCCCACGGCCACCCCTAAGTCCTTCCCACCCTTCAAACCGAAATACCCTCCCAAGACCACCCACAACCAAGAGAAAGGAAAAGAAGTTCTAAAGGAGGGACTCAAAAGCCAAAAGAAATGTTTCAAGTGCCATGGTTTTGGGCACTTTCAAGCGGATTGTCCAAATCGAAGAGTCCTTACTATTAAGGAAATTGATGAGCTCGGTCACATGGAGGTCGAAAGTGATGAAAGTGAAGAAGAGATCCTTGAGGACGAAGAAGACCCCACCTATCAACCCGAGGAAGGGGATGTTCTTATGATCAAGAGGGTTTTGCACACTAAGGAGGCCATTTCGGACTCCAATCAAAGAGAACAAATTTTCCATTCAAGATGTAAAGTCTTGAACAAAGTGTGCAACTTGATCATTGATGGAGGGAGTTGCACTAATGTGGCTTCCCATGAAATGGTTACCAAGCTTAACCTTACTACCATTCCTCACCCAAGGCCATACACCCTACAATGGCTCAAAAAGGGGAGTGAAGTAACGGTTAGTAAGCAAGTTCTAGTCCCTTTCTCCATTGGTGGCTATCAAGACGAGGTTGTTTGTGACGTTTTACCCATGGACGCTTGCCATTTGCTCCTTGGGAGGCCTTGGCAATTCGACAAGGATGCTACCCATCACGGTCAAGCTAATACTTATTCCTTTAGGCTTAAAGGGAAAACCGTGACATTAGCCCCTCTACCCCCAAACCAAACACATAAACACAAACCCAAGAGTGGAGAGACAAAGCCAAAAGACCTAACCTTGCTAGTGAGTGAAGGGCGAGTTGAAAGGGCCCTTGAGAAAGGAAAGACCGTGTACATGATTCTCTTTGTTGAAACCCCACAGAATCCCCCACAAAAAAAACCTACACCCCTCGGCCATCCCCTTAATCCAAGAGTTTGAGGATGTTTTCCCTCAAAATCTACCTCCCGGTCTTCCTCCTTTAAGGGGCATAGAGCACCAAATCGATTTAATTTCCGGTGCCCCTCTACCCAATAAACCGGCCTATAGATGTAACCCCACCGAAACCAAGGAACTCCAAAAGCAAGTGCAAGAATTGGTGGACCAAGGTTATGTGAGGCCAAGTATGAGTCCTTGTTCCGTTCCGGCCTTATTAGTTCCAAAGAAAGATGGGACTTGGAGGATGTGCATTGATAGTAGGGCCATCAACAACATCACCATCAAGTATAGGTACCCAATTCCTAGGCTTGATGACATGTTAGATGAGCTACATGGTTCAAGGATCTTCTCAAAGATTGATTTAAGGAGCGGATACCACCAAATTCGGATGAAAGAGGGGGATGAGTGGAAGACCGCTTTCAAAACCAAGCAAGGGCTATATGAGTGGCTAGTCATGCCATTCGGACTCTCAAATGCACCTAGTACTTTCATGAGATTGATGAATGAAGTACTAAGGCCCTTTATTGGTGACTTCGTTGTGGTTTACTTTGATGACATTCTTGTGTATAGCAAGAATGAAACCGATCATATTCTACATCTAAGGAAGGTGTTCACTACTCTACGTGAACAAAGATTGTATGGCAAGCTTGAAAAATGTGAATTCTTTGTACCAAGGGTTGTTTTCCTTGGTTATGTTGTCTCAAGTAAAGGAATCCAAGTGGATGAATCCAAGGTGGAAGCCATCCAATCTTGGCCGGTTCCCACCTCCATTACGGCCGTACGAAGCTTTCATGGCCTAGCCTCCTTCTATAGAAGATTCATCAAGGATTTTAGTTCCATCATGGCACCCCTCACGGAATGTATGAAGAAAGGTACTTTTGTTTGGACCCCCTCGGCCCAAAAGTCCTTTGAAACAATCAAGCTCAAGTTGTGTGAGGCCCCGGTTTTAGCCCTTCCAAACTTTGAAGAGTTGTTTGAGGTGGAGTGTGATGCAAGTGGAGTAGGGATAGGAGCCGTTCTTACTCAACTCAAAAAGCCTTTGGCTTATTTTAGTGAGAAATTGAGTGGCCCCAAACTCAATTATTCAACATATGACAAAGAGTTTTACGCCATAGTCCGGGCTTTGCATCATTGGAATCACTACTTGAAACCTAAGCCCTTTGTATTACATTCGGACCACCAAGCTTTAAAGTTCCTTAGTGGGCAGCCTAAACTCAATTTTAGGCATGCTAAATGGGTTGAGTTTTTACAAGCCTTTTCCTTTTCCACCAAACACAAAAGGGGTTGTGAGAATGTGGTAGCCGATGCACTCTCAAGGAAGTATGCCTTGATCTCACTTCTAGGGGCAAAGCTACTCGGATTTCAAGCTATTCAAGCTTACTATGAGGAAGATTCAACTTTCAAGGACTTGTTTAAGTCCCCTCCTACTCACGGTCCCTACCAAATTCAAGAAGGATTTCTCTTTAAGGGTAACAAGCTTTGCATTCCTTCTTGCCCTTTTAGAGAACTCCTAGTGAGAGAAGCTCATGGGGGCTCACTTGCTGGTCATTTTGGGATCAACAAGACCTTAGACATTCTAAGGGAACACTTCTTTTGGCCCAAGATGGGAGAGGACGTGCACAAGGTCGTTTCAAGATGGGCTATTTGCCACCAAGCCAAGAGTCAATTTCACCAAGGGCTCTATTGTCCCCTGCCCGTGCCTCTTAGGCCGTGGGAAGATGTGAGCATGGATTTCATTGTGGCCTTGCCTAGGACACAAAGGGGCAAGGATTCGGTCATGGTGGTTGTGGATCGATTCTCAAAGATGGCACACTTCATAGCATGCCACAAGACCGAAGATGCTTCCCACATTGCGGATCTTTACATGAAAGAGGTGATTCGGCTTCATGGTGTTCCCAAAACAATTGTGAGTGACCGAGACACAAAATTTCTCTCTCACTTTTGGAGGAGTTTATGGCATCTCTTGGGTACTAAGCTCCTCTATAGTACCACTTGTCATCCTCAAACCGATGGCCAAACGGAGGTGACAAATAGAACCCTTTCTACCCTCCTTAGGACATTGGTTCACAAAAATTTGAGAGCGTGGGACATCAAGCTAGCCCATGCGGAGTTTGCCTACAACCGCACACCGGTTAGGGCCACGGGCATGTCACCATTTGAGGCTTTGTATGGGGTTAATCCCCTAACTCCCATTGATCTTATACCTCTCCCCATGGATTGCAAGGTGAGCTTTGAAGCGAAAGAACGAGCCAAGGAGATGCAAAGTCTACATGAACGGATTAGGGCTCACATTGAGAAGGTTAATGAAGCTTACAAGAACAAAGCCAATAAGAACCGCAAGGGCATGGAATTTCAACCCGGAGACTTGGTATGGCTCCACCTTAGAAAGGAAAGGTTCCCCTCAAGAAGGAAAAACAAGCTCATGTCAAGGGGAGATGGCCCATTCAAGGTGATTTCTAAGGTTGGTCCAAACGCTTACAAGCTAGAGTTGCCCGGTGAAATGGGGGTTTCGGCCCCCTTCAATGTAGGGGATCTGAGCCCTTACATCGAGGATGACTTGAACCTTGAGGATTTGAGGGCAAATCCTCTTGAGGAGGGAGAGGATGATACGCACCAACCACGAAGTTCTAGTCTACAAGAGCATGTCCTTGTTCAACAACTCCATTCGGATCCCTATTGTCAAGGTATTCAGTTTGACCTACAAGCTCCCTTGGGAAGGTCCTTACTCTCTTGGACCCCTATCCCAAGCCAAGCTAGTCCAAGCTCCTTGTAGAAGCCTAGCAAAGGTTTCCACCCAAAAACAGTCCAATTCGGTTCCTTAGAACAACCCGGGCAGTGGCCGTTTCTTTTGCATGTTCAAGGCATTTTTCCTCTTACCAGGGGTTTGGAAGCACTTTACACTTTTGGGTTGACAACCTAAGTCCTTTATAAAGCTTT
>JAKOGI010000761.1:384705-419485 GCA_029747015.1 Carnegiea gigantea | reverse complement strand
ATGTATGTATAATGATATAATGTGAGCCATCCGTTTGATTGGTCGGTCAACGTTGGTTGGAATTGTTTATTTTTGGGATGTAAACCCTAGCACTCTGGATGTGTGGTCCGTCGAGTAATATCTTTTATTTCCTTCTTTATTGCTGAACTTTATTGTTTGGTATACTTTGGGTGAGTGGTCTATAGAGTGATGGACTGTCGGATGTAGCCGTTGTGCTTGTTCAGGTGTTCTTTATGCTTGTATTCATTGTAGGGATCTAATATAAGGCTTTAAGTCTGAGAAATAGTCAGTTTTTCGACGAAATTCTGTCCGTTTCACCCGAGAACTAGCCCTAGTGCTATGGGTGTTACAGTAAGACTACTTTCATTTGGATATTCCTAAGCCGCATGAAAGTGGGATCCACACTGGGAGTCGCTATTGTTGTTGTTGGACTAAATCAATTATAAATTACATATTTGCTTAAATTTATAAGATTGAATTAAACCAAAATAAAAGGAAGAAAGAAAAGAGGAGGGAAGAAAGAGTTAGATAGGTTGAGGATTTGACGTGTTTGGATTTATCAACCTGATCAGCTCAAGAGCCCAACAAAAAGATAGTTGTCCGGGGATTTAGTTGGAGTACCATTGTGATTTCTCCAAATTTTCGGGGTGTTGAACCCTAGGGGTAGCGCTTTATTTATAATAGCTAAAGGCATAAACCCTAAGTCAGTCTGGTTAAAATTTGATTAAAAAAAAAAAGACATGTTATCTTTCACCAGATGAAAATGCTATCTCATAAGAAGATTATTTGCTAAATGCAAATTGGCACACAAATCGAGGAAAACCCAGGGTAGCGGTAAGGTTCCTGGCATGCAAAATGAGGCGGGTTGAATCAGGCTATGGTGAGGCTGGTCATGCTCTGGAAACCTGTTTGGGAGGTTAGACAATGTTTAAACTAAATTTGGATAGCTAAAGTCCATCTAACGTCCACTCTGAAGGTTCATTCCTAGCTGTGATTCTACTAGGTCCCTAAGCATACAGATTGACTTAACAAGTACTGTTAATGGGCATTTGTAAAAAGGAGACGCATTTTAAGTCTTCACACATGTATTCATCTAGATATGTAAGTAAACTTCAAGTCATTAATTGTTTGTAAACAAATTTGCCTTGAACTCAAAGTATGCGTATGCATTTAAGTTCTTTGACATGTGACATTGAGATGATTCTATGGGGGAAGGGGGTAAATTGCCCTCTTGGTACATATGTGTGTTTCTCCCAAATATCAATCGTTTGTGTGAGTGGATGTGTGGTATTTTCCCAATTAAAAAAATTTGTTCCAAGTTATGAAGCCCGAACACTTCTCATGTGTTTGGCGTCTCACATTGAATATATGTTAGATACTGACATGCCATCGACACTCCTTCGACACGTATATGACATAATAGAAATTTTAAAACGTTTATAAACTATAAAATTTCTAGGACACGCTGATCGTATACACCGAATTTACATTGTCAGGCACAAATCAACCATGTTGTAAGTCTTTTTTTTGGTTTTCTTATGTCTAGTAACACCAAATTATACAGTTAAGATAATTCCATCATGGCCTCTACTTTAAATATGTTGATTGTTTTGGAGGACAACTTGTTTCAATGTAATATCTCAAACACTTAACTATTAGTGCAATGTTAGATTTAAGGATCAAATTTTTTAGCTTCTATAGTAGTATAGTTAAAAATTTTCAGTGTTCGTCTTTTAAGAACATACTTTGCTCTTGTTAGATTTTTAAAAAGAAGAAAAAAAATAATGTATAAAACTGACAGTTCAAAATTTAAATTATAAATTTTGATGTTCATGTCTATGCGGTGTCCAGTTCCCATTTTCTGAAACTTAACATACCCCATATCAACATCATCTATCCGTGTTATTGTGGTCATACATAATAGATTCCAAAATACAAAACTGTTACTGTTTCTCTTTAGGAATTAGGAACCAAAAAAAAGAAAATTATGAACCAGTGTTGCTCACGAGGGAACGTGTGTCACATGGAATCCATACTGAGGGAAAATAAATGAAAATTACCAACAGATGCTGTGATATTTTGCAAATTATTCACTTTCGGATGTTTGCAAGCAATTCTCTATTTGCGAAGCCGTATTTAGTAATACACAGCAATCGTAGTATGCAGTGACCAAAATGCCCTTCCGTCAAAAGTTACAGTGCTTCCTTTTTCAATGCCTCCCACTCTATGCTCTGCTTCCCCTCAAATTTTTTTTTTTTATCATTTTGTTCAATTTTATTTGTTAGGTTTGATTTATTTTTTTTTTTACAACAAAGATTTAAACTATATTAACTTAGTTAAATTTTACATGGAAAATCTTACATTATTCATGTGTGTACATATAAATATCCATATTACTATTTGTACCAAAAAGCTTTAAATAACTTATATTGATACAATTCTATGACTTTGAATAAGCCTTTTAACATGCCTTAATTTCACGTAACTCACGTATTTGATTGACCCCATAACCATATGGTTAATATGAAATTAAAAATAACTAAATATAAATTAATTCACGAATATGTTATAATTGTGAAATTGGCATTGTTCACATTTTTCTTTTCCTATTTTCTTTTTGTTCTATTTTCCCCCTTATTTTTCAATCAATATGATTTTGACCATGTCAATATATTGAACAAGAAAATTAGGTTACTTTATTATTTCATTAATATATTACAATCATGTTATTATTTGACGAATATTTTAATTTCTTATCTAATGCTATATATACATATACATATATATATATATATATATATATATATATATATGTGGTGTGTGGTATATATATATATATATATATATATATATATATATATATATATATATATATATGTGTGTGTGTGTATATATATATTATATATATATATATATATATATATATATATATATATATATATATATATATATATATATAAAGCCACAAACCCTAGAGTTTTGTATCCCAAGATTGTGACTTCTACAAACAAAAATCGTGATGAACATAAATCTTAAACATAAACTCTACACCATAACCATAAATCTTGAGGGTTTAAGGTTCAACTTTAATGATTTATGGTTGAACTAAGGCTCAATTAAGTATCAAAAATTAGGGGTTAAAACTATGAGTTAAAAATATTTTTAATTAACAAATTTTGCATAACTCACTATTTTTGTTCAACTATAACAACACTGATATGAAATTAAGTTAATAAAGCATATGTTAATTATTGCCACATTTGCATAGTATTTTAAGGGTGATAGTTGTTAATTATTTAAGTTTTTTGTTACATAAGTTAGTATTTTTGTACCTCTTTTCTACCCTATGTATGAGTTGGGCATTTTTAATGAGATTGTGTGGATTCTAACCAAAGAAAAAATCGAGTTTACTTGAAAGAAAGATGAGAGGAGTTCGAAACCAAATAGATCCAAAGTTTAGCCGCATATGCAATCTAGTTAACCCAAGTTGTCATAATCGGTGAGCCCAGGTTAGTATATACGATCAACTCAAGTTGGCATATACGGTTTGAAAACTTAATACACTCAATGGCAACCCTTGCACTTGTGAGCTTATCTAGTTAACAATGAATATTGCTTTCTTGATACTAGTTATAAAGTTTACACTGAAATCTTAGTTCTTCATACTAGTCTTGGAGTTCACACATAAACCGTAAACACTAAATGTTAAACGATAAAACTTAGGATTTCGTACTATATTTGTTTCTATGATAAACCCTATCTCAAAACTATAGATTAAGTAATTTTTCTAATTTTCCTTTATTTACTCAATGGCCTTTTATTTATTACTCCTTATTTGTTTTCTCCTTTTAAGAAACCCTTAAACAAATGGAGAAAAATAATTTACTCATCACTTTATAACGCTATTCAATATGATTTTCAAAATTATGCAAATGGTTGCCTTATTTGAAGGAGAAAGACCAACAACAAAAGAAAAGAAAAGTTAAAAGAAATCATTGGTTGTCCCAAATTTTTCATTATTCAAGTTAGAGTACTATTGGTTTGTGCTATTAGATCATGAAATTTAGACTACTTTTATTTGTGCTATTAGATCAAGAAATTACTCAAAAGTTATATAAGCTCATATTAGCCGTGAGATTTATAACGTCTATAATGATACAAGCGAACAAGATACGCAACTATAATATTTATACTTTAATATTTAGGGATTATGGTTAAGTTGAACTTCATAGCTCAACTATCAATAGTTAGGATTTTAGGGTTCAGGTTTTTGTAGTTTAGGGTTTAAAATTAAGCATTTATGGCTTAAGATTAAGGGTCTAGCATTTAGGACTTAACGTTTACAGTAACAATTTATGATCAAGGTTTAAGATGTGTTTTAACATTTTTTAATGACTCTAAGATAAGAAAAATTTAAAGAAATTAGCAGTAAAATAAAAAAAGCATTTCAACAGTATGAAAATAGTTTTTTAAGAATACAAGTAAAATGTCAAATTTCATTGAAGTAATAACAATGATGTTTCTTATGTAAAAATAAATGAATAGATCTTAAACTTAATAAAGTTAGAAGATTAAACGAAAATTAAAAAATGATCATTTTTGAGTAATGAACTAGAACAAAAATTTTAATTGAAACTTTTAAATTTATGTTTAAAATCAGACAATAAATTGTTAAAATTAATTTATTTATATCAAGAAAAGAATAGTGAAGATAAGATTTCATATTTTTTTAAATTAAAATTAGAAAAAAATAGAAGCGTTTAATTTTCTATGAAGTATGATGAAAAAAAGAATTTTCACTTTAAAAATATTTACAAGAATAAGCTGTCATAAATAAGATGAGTAATCATATACCTTACATTTAAGATTTTTTTAATTGAATTTTCTTATAAGATCATTAACTTAAATGTAAATTATTTTTTTATAAAACATAATTGACTCCGAGTTATTAAAAATACTTTTCTAAATGCTATTATTAAGGATAACATTTACAACTAATTATGTTTAAATAAAAAATTAGTGTTAATTTTTGACTAACTACTTCTGCAAATATGGATTTTAATTAAAAATTTGTAGTATTAATATTTTAAGAAATTGCTTCATTGTATTAAAATTTGGTTAATTCTAAAATTAATTTTAATTGACTTCTAAATTTTTAAGATTTCGTAGAAAGTATAATATGGTTTGCATCTATGGTCAACTACATGAAGAGAGATAGAGAGAAAGAGAAGAAAGATATTATTAGAAAGTGATGTTAAGTATAAAAGGAGTAACAAAGCATTAGGTTAAGAAAGTGATTTAAAAAAGACAAGAAGCTGATATGCAAAAAAAGTGTCGCCAGCCAATGCAACCGCGCCGACACCAAGGAAGCACCTAAGAGTAATATAAAAATGACACCAACACCAGTTAAGCCGACGATTCTCGAAGCGGAAATGGACGAAATATCATTTTTATGTGGATGTACCTGATGCCAGTACACTTAACATGCTGCAGCAAAATAAGGTACGAGGTCTCCTAATTTATGCGGAGGTAATTGTAGCAAGGGAGCATCAATGCCGTAGGACAAGAATTTGTAGCGAGTGACTGAGTGTTGACACTATTGACTTGTCCATAGAATTAACGAATAGCTAAAATATCTGAAAAATTATCCGTTGGTGTTGAATTAGTTTTTTTTAATTACCTAAAAATTCCTTTGTGCAATAAACTGTACGTCATATTATAAACACACGAGTGGAAAACGTGTCATAACTAGCATGCTCACTCCTTAAAATTCCTGATGTTGAGCCCTTTTAATTCCCTATCTCCCCTCCACGCCCTAACTCCTTTTGATCTCCCTCCCAACCTTCAGAACTTCTTCTATTACTTTTATTCAATTCTATTTGCCAGGGTGTGATTTACTTTATTTTTGATTTGTTTATAAAGAAAGATCAAACATAACTTACCTAAATATTGGGTCGAAAATCTTGCATTATTAATGGGCGTGTGTACATAATGTTTATGTTTATATAGGTATTTGTACCAAAATGCCTTAAATAAGCTCATACGTATACAAATCTTTCAATTCTATTAAGCTTTTTGATATTAACCTTATAATTAATATGCAATTAAAAAATAATTAAGTAGAAATTGATTCACAGAGGAGAGCTCATACGTATACAAATCTTTCAATTCTATTAAGCTTTTTGATATTAACCTTATAATTAATATGCAATTTAAAAATAATTAAGTAGAAATTGATTCACAGAGGAGTTACAACTGTAAACTGGGATACTTGGTATATTTCTCTTTTCCTATGTTCCTTTTGTGCCGTTCTTTCGTTCATTTTCCAATCAATGTGATTTTCAACATGCCACTATATTAAACAAGAAAATTAGATTAGTTTATTATTTCATTGACATATTACAATCAGGCCATTGTTTCATGAATATTTTAATTACTGATATTTAGGGGTAAATGTATTACATTAATTGTCCTACTTTTAGTTATTCAAGTTAACTATTAATCGCTTGTGCTATTATGCCTAGAAACTGCTCCAAAGTTACATAGTCTCATTTTAATTATGACATTTATAAGTAGGAGATAGAATATCTATTATGATACAAAAGAAGAGATACGAAATTTTAACATGTATGCTTTAATATTTAGCAGTTATTGGTAAGGTTGAACTGTACAACTCAACTATAAACAACTAGGATTTTAGGGTTCAAATTCTGTGGTTTAGAGCTTGGAATTTAGCATTTTAGTTTCAGGTTTAAGGATTTAGCATTTGACGCAACAGTTTACTATTAGGGTTTAATCTATGTTTTAACATTTTCCAATGCCTCTACGTCAAGAAAAATTTGACGAAACTAGCAATGAATTCTTTCAATAGCACCAAAACAATTTTTTGAAAATACAATTAAAATATTAAATTCCGCTCAAAGCAATAACAATGATGTTTCTTATCAGAAAATAAATGAATAGATCATTAACCTAATAAAGTTAAAAGACTAAACAACAAAAGATTTTATTTTGAAATAAGAAACAATGAGAGGTAAAAAATGATAATTTTAGAATAATGAACTAGAATGAATATCTCACTTGAATTTCTTCAAGTTCTGTTTAAAATTGAAAACAAACTCTTAAAATTAGTTTATTTATATCAGGCCAAGAATAGTAGAGATACGATTTCATATATTTTACTTAAAATAACAAAAAAAGTTGAACTTTCTATTATGTAAAATGAAAGAAAAGAATTTCTTCTTTAAAAATATTTGGAAAAAGAAAAATTATTAATAAGAGGAGTAATTGTAAACCTTGCATTTAAGGATCTAAATTTAATTTTAATTTTCTTATAAGATATGTAACTGAATGTGTAATATGATTTATCTTGTAAAATGTAACAGATTCTAAATTATTAAAAATACTTTTATAAACATTATTATTAATGACATCATTTAGAATTAATTATTTTAAATAAAAATAGAGTTAATTATTAATTAAGTATTTTTGTAAATATATATTTTAATTAAAAAAATTTTCATATGAATATTTTAAAGAACTTCCTTTATTGCAATAAAATTTAGTTAATTTTAGAGTCAATTTTAATTGACTCCTAAAATCATAATATTTCATGAAAATGCCTTAATTTTGAATCCATGGCTGGTTCCAATGGTTGGCTCCATAGAGAGAGAAGGTGATGTGAGGATGTGTATACAGGATTCGTCCATAGCTAGCCATAGAGGAGCAATAAACAACAAGGGTAACTAAGTAAATTATGAAAAGATGTGAAGCCACCAGCTCAGAAGTAATCTTTGCATCTTTTCCCTTGAGAGAACACCATTGAGTAATATCAAAACGGCATCTTTGGCGTACCGTAAAAATTATAAGAATTACTATTGGTAATTTTACCAAAACTACAGATATTTTGTTGTGGCGTTGGTTTAAATTTGGATGTATATTCACACTTTTCGGACTGCACGTGCACACTTTTCATAGAATAATTTATATATTTATATTTCATAGTATATTCAAATGTATTAGCTCAAGTGATTTGATATTTAATTTCTTAAGCAAGAGATCTTATATTTGAATCTTATAAGTGTAGAAAATCTATGATAGAAGGCTTTATCCTTATTGGAGTAAAAATAGCTCAGCTTTAATGAAATTGAAAACTTCAGGTCAAAAAATAAAACGTTGCATATTTTAACATTATCTTTTAAGGTCCCTTTTCTATTAATGTAAAATAGCAGTATGTCAGTCTTTATAACCCCCCCAACATTGATTTCAAAAAATTTGGGCATACATCACAATAAATATTAGACACAAATTACGTTGTGCGAATGAGTTTTCAATTAATGAAAATATTGATCGGTCTTCAGAAAAAGAATTTCGATAATATAATGAAACTATGCAAACAGATGTTTATGGAGGTCCAAAAAATATTTTTTGGTAATAAATTTGGGACGAAGGGGGTAATAAATTTAATTTACTAAAATTATACTTATGAAATTAGTAAAAGCTATTTCGTAAAATCTTCAGCAGTCCCATCATCAAGTCACTTTGATTCATTCAGTGAATTGAGATTAATATGACATATTATACTAAGTTAATAACTTGATAATATATTTGATTTATGTCGGCAAAAGAATATTTAATATATGATATAACATAATCCATAAGAATGGAACGACTAACATGATCGGCTGCACTTGGTTAATAACTTACTAATGTGTTAAATAGGGGGGGGAAAAAAAAAAAAGTACGTAGATAATGTTTACAGTGCATTAGCCAGTGGGCCTGAGTCCCATGCTGGGCACTGCCCTATGAAAGGAGATCACCTCCAAAGCACATACACCCAAACCCTCTTCAAATTACCTGTGAGAAGATGAAGATGGGAAAGATGGAGAATAAGAAGCTTAACCTTGTCCTCATCACTGCCCTAATTGCGGTTTTAGCCACCATTAATGTTCCCCAGCCAGCCTTGGGCTCGCCCAATGTTATCCTTCACATTCCCAGTGGGGGAAATTATTACCAATGACGAGGGAGCAGCCCGCTTGGCCAACATCATGCTTTGGGAAGAACTCGCACGATCTGCCTCGCAGGCAAGGTGCGCTTCAATTCATTTGGAGAGGAGTGCCTGGATACTGTCATATGCTGCGATCTAAATACGTGTGTCCATCGAAACAACAAATACTTATGCCTGTAAACTAAATCTGTTGGGTTGGCTAACTCTCTGAATGATCAGTGAGTAGTGTCTTGTATCAGCGACCAGGGGGCCGGGTCTCCTTGTTGATAAATAAAGCTAAGTTGTGAGCCCCCCCCCCCCCCCGAGCGCTCTTTTAGTTTGTTAATTTGTGTTATTATGGTGTTGGGAGTCTACTTGGCTTGGCAATGTAAAAAATAAATAAATAAATAAATAAACTCTTGTGTAATTTCTCTTTTCCAAATCTAATGAAAGTTCAATCTCCATGGAAATATTGCTCCGACACCATCTGAACAACATAGCATTCCTTAAATAGTCAGCCTCAAGAACAACCTTCATCTATATCTCAAACAGTTGAGGGTAGCTCAATTTCATACGGAAAAATATTACATGTGGAGCACTCAAATGACACCCTCCTGATAGCATAAAACCTGTGGATGTGTTATACATGGTACAATATCCCACCCCAAATTTATGAAGAAGATTAAGAAATTTTGCACGAAAACAACAAAAACAATGTTAAAAAGAAAATCATAAGTGGGATTGTCAAGCCGTTGCTTTAACCATAAAATGAAATTATCTTTCTTTACTTAAATTCTTTATTGATTTATTTAGTGTGCCAAATTATGTTGGTAATTTACAAGAAAAGTTATATCAAATTCAGGAAACATGCTACTAATCATGTGTATATTAGAGAGTTCAATCCTAGCAGCCACGAATCAGGGATCAAAAAAAAGTGAACGAACTCCCTTTGAAAAATACAGCTAAGGTCGCGGATTTTACTCCACCACTGCCACTAGGAAATAATTAAAGTATTTGTCGAAACATGCCATTAAACATGCAATATATATATATATATATATATATATATATATATATATATATATATGTGTGTGTGTGTGTGTGTGTGTGTGTGCATATAGACATATACACACACATGTTCCTATAAAAGCATGCTATAAATAACTACCAAAACTATACATTAACTAATAATTAAGGAGATGAAAGAAGATGTAAGAATTTTATTAAAGATGTAAGAATTTTATTAAAGATGTAAGGAGCTATAAAGAGATGCAAGGTTTTGCCTAAATGCTCAATATTGCGAAAAAGAATAGAGCCTAAGACGCCACCCCCTTCCACTTAGGTTTGTACTTTTTTGTGGTAAAATATAGTTATAAGTTGTTAAAAAATGTAAGAAGTTGTGAAAATTATAAAGAATCTATAAGAAGATGTTAAAAAACTATAAAAAGATGCAAGAAACTGTAACAAGTTGTGAGGAGTTGTAAGAAACTGCAAAGATAAATATAAGCAGTTGTAGAATTATTAAAAACTTAAATAAATATAATTTATCTATATGTATGCATAATTGTTGCTCTTTTCAATTGTAACGCCCCAAATTACACATGTTTCATGTTTATATTCTCCTTAATAAATCACTCAATTGTAATCTGATAAATCCAATGATAGGGGCATTACCGCCGTCCCAAAGGATAAGGTTTGAAGTATGTATCCTCGAATAACATAGTTAAGTATAACCTCAACCATACACATTCATACATGATCATTCATTCACAATCAAGTGTTAACCGCTGTAAGATTTATAAACCATAGTAAGATAATTCACCATATAATTTACATCCTCATACACCGAAGAATTCAAAATATAGCTTTACAGTATGCATATACTGTATCACCACTGATTCAGACATATTTTCTTACTTAACTTATTCTCTTCCGCTGCTTTGCTAGCATGAAGGCAATTCTCTAAGCATTCACCTAAAACAAAATATGAAAAACATTTCGAACTATGAGTCGAAGTTCAGTATATGCATTCCTGAATTGTTAAATGATCATTGAAACATTGACTGGGCCTGCTTTGCAATTCATTTAATGTCAAAATAGGGAATGAGATGAATATAAAATTGCATTACTAATTATTATCTGATAGTAAATCCCTTGATACTATTATGATCTATGGATAGATGTACACCTGCCAAGCTGATCGGGTACCTGGCCTAAAGCTGCGCAGGTAACTGAAGGGCGAATGTCCTATAGATGATAACTAACGGGGTCACTAATTAACTGATAAATCACTGTGCAGACTGATTCATTGATGTACTTATCAAAACATGATAACGTTGATAAATACACTCTGATTTCTAATGATACAGGCAATGGGTGTACCTGAAGTCTTTAAAATGATATTTCACTTGATAATACATAGGCACAAAGGAAAATGATAGATTATGCCCCGATTCTACAAAAGAAATATAATTATAGGTAAATGCAATTAGTAAACCATGTTTACTGGCATAATTTGTAACTTTAATGGAAATTAATTTATTTAAAAAGACTTCTACAATTCCAATAATGCAATATAAGATAAGTTAAACCAAAATGAACTGAATCAGTTGGGCTTATTGAACTTGAAATACAATAAATTGAAGCAAAATTGACCAAATGAAAATGATTGAGGTGATAATGAAAAGATTTAAATTGATATAAATGAAATATGGGTTTCTGATATTTCTGAAATGGATAATGAAAAGTGTGATGCTTCTGAAATGGATAATAGAAGGCTTAATGTCAGGAGAGGTGTTGTGAGGTTCATAAAAGCTTAAATAACACTAGCTTGGTTCGATGGACACTGATTTTGAGTCATTACTCTGCTCACTTCCCAAATTTTATTTTCATGCTCATTTAACTCGGTTGTCAAACCCAAGTAAGCTTCTATACAAAATCAAACTCGTCGAACTCACTACACTTTGTAATTTCCTTGCAATATCCATAATTATATAGAAACTTCTAAAAATATTTTCAAATATCACGATTTCTGTATTCACTCATGTTACCGTTTGAAGGTCTGCATTAGAAAAATCCATATCCTTCACTCCTGACCTCCAAATAAGATGTAAAACCCCAATATGAAAAGGTCATAATGTCCACTAAAATGTTTATTTAGGACACAAAGCATGATTCACATAGTAAGGTCCCTGAAATTAGGGTAGAACATAGACGTGCGCAATTTCAGTTCAATCTGCACAGTCATAGCAAAACGACCATAACGTTTTCCACAGAACTCAGATTAAGGCGATTCAAAAAGCATGTGAAAACCAATAAATTGATCTATCCACACACCAAAAATCACAAATTTGCAATGAGCCAATCAATACCAATTTTTTCGTAAAATCCACTATTCAAAACTGCTCCCAGTTTCAATGCATTATGCGCAGTCTTCAGTAAAGTGGTTATAATGTTGTCCACACAACTCGAAATTAAGTAATTCTAGAGCCCATTGAAAACTAACTCGTTGAAGTATCTTCACACAAAAATCATAATTTTCTCATGCCCCACGAAATACTAGTTTATTACCAAAGTCACCCCTATTTTGGGTCTGTTTATAGCATAACAACACTTATTTGCAAGCTTTTCTTGACATAACCACCCATTAAAATCACTCTCTAACTTATATAAATCAGCATAAACATCTTGATATTCATTACCAATACCAAAGATCACAAAATCTCACTTAAAACAATCAAAATCCATCATCACCACCTAAACTTGCATGATCATCAACAACTTCAAACATCACTTACTTTCGAGCATAATCCAACCATTAAACATATCAAAATAACTCTTATTTATATCAAGATAAATGATCCACAATCAAATCCAACATAAAAATTCAAAATAAAATTTGATTAGGCTAGACTTTTACCTTGTTTAGTGATCAAAAGGAAGAGATCGAGGTGTTGCTTGACGTGGGAGGTGTTTGGGTGGTGGATGGTAGTTGATAGGGTGGCCAGCTAGTGGCTGGAGGTGGTAGCAGCCACCAAAATAGTGGTGGCAGGGAGGGTTAGCCATGGGGTCGGAGGACGGAGAAGAAGAAGCAAAGCTTGATATTTTGTGATATGGTGTTTACTTTGATGAAAACCACTCCAATATACTTAGCTGAGAATTAAGCACAAAAAAAATCAGCTTTTGTTAATGATAATTAAGGCTTCATGATGGTAATTAGATAAGCAAATGGGCTAGGAACCTGTTGGGCCGAAATTGGGCTTAAATGAGCTCAGGTTCAAAAAAAAAACAGACCGGGTGCAATCAATTTAATTTTTTTTTTTCAAAGTTCGAAATTAAATGTAATGTTATAAAAAATAATGTAATCTTTTGAATCATAATTATCGAGGCCTACTATCAATTTTTTCGAAATTTTTTGGTAAATGAAACTCTAATTACAAAGTAGGGCTCAAAATTGAATTCTCCCAATCGGGATGATGAAATGGGATAATTAAATGCGAAAAATTAATAACACAGCTTAATTAAATAAATAAACACGATGTAGGGTCGGGCTATTACAGTCTTTCCCCCCTTAAAGATTTTCTTCCTCGAAACTTATGAAATTTATGAAAACATGCATGGTTAACTCAGATAAGTCTGGGTACTTGGCTTTCATTTCTTCCTCAGTTTCATAAGTAGCTTCTGAGGAGGTATGATTTGTCCAAAGTAATATGATTAAAGATGTCTGCTTGACACTGAACTGCTTAATCCTGAGATCTAATATCTAGATTGGGTGCTCTTGAAACACAAGATCCTCAATAGCCGCAATGGATTTGGTTATGACGGTGGGGTCAAGATCTGAAATATACTACTTGAGTTGTGAGGTAAAGAACACGTATGCATGTATTTGAGTTATATAGGCAGATCTGGTAGACAAGTTATAGAATTCAACCTTTCAATGAACTGATACGGTCCAAAACATCTTGGCCTCAATTTGGGTCGCAGTGCAACCTCCTTACACCCTTAGTTGGTGAGACTTTCTAAAAAACTTTATCATATACCGAAAATTCCAGGAATCTTCTTCTTTTATCAACATAGCTTTTCTGTTAGTTCCAATGGTATGCTTGTCAAAGTCTTCTGAGATATGCTGGCTTATTGAATGCTGAAGAAGATTTTCATGACTCAAAAGATGATTTTGTTGTCAATGTCGACCATCATTTTATCCTGATGTTTCATGTAGGAACCTCTACTAATGCTATCACAACATTGACCACTGGGAGTTCCATACTTTCTTCAAATGCAAATGTTGGTCGTAGGTCATGAAGTATTACAGGCTCCAACTCAGAAGAGTTGGATCCACTGATATTTTTAGATGCTTGCCCATCCGTTTCAGGATGATAAGAACTGTTAAAGTTCAATCTAGTTCCAAAGGCTCTTTGAAGTGTTTGCCAAAACAGGCTTGAAACCTCTTATCTTTATCAGACACTATATCTGAGGGAATCCCATGACAAAAGCTATTGAAATTGAATCCCTTTCTTAAGATTCTACTTTATTCTTTGGAGTTCAGGATCACTATCCTGATTCACTCTAATTTCCTCCTGTTGGTAGAAAAACAGAGTTTTAATATTTATAAACCCCAAGTGCAAGGTGTATCGTTGAGTACTTGGGGTGTCGTCCGCAGGGAATTGGGTTTTCAACTACCAGAGTTCACTAGAGCGTCTCAATCTAGGCGAGATCAAAGAGTGAAAAGGGAAAACTAAACTACGCTACAAACACAAAAACAAGTGACTTGGAGTTATGATTTTACCAATGGATGAACTAACTAACCAAGATGAGTCCTAACCTACCCAAACCATACTATGAACAAGAGATGGTCGGTTGCACCATCAAAGCCACCCAAGCCCTCTCTCAAGGGTCATGAGCTAGTCTAACTCGTGTAACCACCTACTTTCGTGGGGTTAGGCGAATTAGACCACAAAACTAGCAACCCCAGATCTAGCTCGATTCGGATACTATTTTCATGTCCCGAACTCGGCTATTCCCTCTCCCACACTAGCTAATTGACATCACCTCTCAGCATAAGTCAATCGCCCAAAAATATGGATGAAAGCCCTCTCAGGCATTTCATCGAACACTTGGCGGGCGTGAAGGAAAACTCTATGTTCTAGGCAAAGATTGGGCATGATTAGGCCTAGTACAAGAATAATTAGCCATCAAGAGGCTAATCACAATCCAAGCCAACAAAATCTAACAACTAATCATCAAAAACGAATGAAAACCTAAACTAACAAATAAGAACATGAACACGAAGAACGAAATAAAGGCAATGAAATAAAACGAATTCAAACAACTAGATAACATGAATCAACAATGAAAACTAAACATATAAACTTAAGCAAAACGAATACAAGAATTAAACTAACAAAACATAAACAAGAACAATGAAATAAATAGAGAAAAGGAAGAGGGAAACTTATGCTTGAATTGATTGAAGAACTTGAAATCCACAAGCTTGAATCCCAAAATACAAACTACAATCCTAATCTTATCCTCCTATTGAGGTTTTTATTGGCTAAAAACCTAACCTAAACTACTCTAGGAATCGCCAGAGCAAAACCCCCCGAACCCCCTCCTGAACAGACGCCCGAAAAGGGGATTTATCGCGAACCCAGGCCCGACGCACGGCCGTGCCGGGACGCACGGCCGGCCGTGCGCCGCCACGCACGGTCAGAACGCACGGCCGTGCGTCTGGCCGTGCGTGGCTTCGGCCACCGGTGCACAGCCGTGCCGACCTGCAGGTCGGCCGTGCACCGTCCTTCGCTGCTGCTTCTAGCCTGTTTTCGCTGATTTTCATCGTTTTGTCCCATCTTTGTCCCTTTCCGCAGCGTTTGTTTGATTTGGAGTTATTTCCTACAAGATACAAATAAAACAAGGTAAAATCCTAAAGAATTAAGTTATTATACGAGTAAAAGGTGGGTGAAGAAGCACGTAAAATGGGTAAATTTACCGTTCAACACACCCCCACACCTATCTTTTGCTCGTCCTTGAGCAAAATAAAAGAAAAACTAAAGTAAACAACTAACTCACTTTCGTAGGAATCACGGTTGCATTTATTGTATGCAACAAGCCCTTTAAACCCTTTGGTCACCCCAAGTGGACGAGTAAGGTCTCGTGAGGGTTTGCAGAAGATATACCCACAAAATCTCAAAAAGGGAAAACAAAGAAAAGGGAAAACAAAATCGAAAAATGGAAATGACAAAACAAAATATATACATCCGGGTGAACTGTACACGTTCGGATCAACCAAAAACCCCTAGTAGCTCAAGTATTAGTCTGTACACAAGCGTTATATGCATTTCAGGACACATCATCCCAAAGAATGGCATTCAGATATCAGTTTTTCACCCCACAACGCATGAAAATAATGAATCCATCCTGGTGCCTGTGTGCAAGTGTATCATCACCCTGAAACTAAGCCTACCAAAACAAAACTCAATCCCACGCAATTGACACAAGCTACCTTTTCGAATGGCTAGCATGGAAAGCAGGCTTCCCCAGTAGCAGTATTGCCTCAAAGAGTAACACCCAGTAGCGCATGCCTCAAAGGGGTACTTGTCATTTCCAACTCTTTTCTTCCCCACTTGTTTTTCTTTTCCATTATTTTTTTTCATTACAAACTCATGCCACGCCTCAAAGGGATACACCCAGTAGCGCTTGAATTTGTTTGTTTTTTGCTTTTGTTTTAGAAAATGGGGGTGCCAGCACATATAAAGGGAGCTATGCAGTAGACAAGTGGGGGAGTCAATCATGGAAGACTAAGAATGTAGGATGATGATAATGCATAAATCAGGACTGGATTACAAAATTACAATGGACTGTTGGGGTTAGAACTAAGACCTAAAACGACAGATTGGGGATGAACCTTTATCATGCACATTATACTTACATACGAGCTAATAGTCAAGGTACCGGAGATTAAGACTGATCTAAATAGTACAAAACTCCCCTAAATTCAAAAGGAAAAGAAAAATTTATACAAAAAAGAGAAAAATTGAAAAAATTACACAAAAATGAAAAATTTTCACAAAAATAAAAAGTAAAGGGGAGATGACCCACCCCCACACCGAAATCTCACAATGTCCTCATTGGGAGCCATGAGTCATCACCAACACACAAAAATAAAGAAAACAAAAACAAACACAAGACATACAAAATCGACAAATATATACACAAGCTAACACACTCTCTCAAAAACGCAATCTCGCCCAATCAAAAACAAGATCACACATATATACCAAACTAGCACCACCAACAAGAAATATATACCAATCCAACAACACCACCAATTACAACACAATAAAAAACCACAAAAACACAAAAATGGTGATCACAGCCAACAACGGCTCAGCAACATCCACATTTCACCACAAGATGATCACCAACCAAAAACACAATCCTAATATCCACAACTAAATAAAAACAAAAGGAAAGAAAAGAAAAGAAAAAGAAGGGGGGAGAAGAGTGAGAACGAGTATACCAGGTCGGGTACTGAATGTACCCGAACTATGCCATGACGACTTAAGGAGCATCAGCCACTCCTTGCCGCTCAAGATGCGAGTCGTCAACTCGGAAGCAGTCAAAGCTCGCAGGAGCTTATCATGCATAGCTGCATGCAGCTCAGAATGGTGTGAGTAAGAGAACACTGGTAAAGATGGAGCAAACAAAGTTAGTGCCCTCTTAAACTCACCAAATACTTGTGAGAAATCAGCAGAATAATCGAAGGTAATAATCAATACGATTTCTCCAGGCATGCCCTCTAGGTACAGACAATAAGGGCTAAGGAAAGGGTCATACCCTCTAAAAGTACCTAGAGACTTATGGCAGGCAGCCTCATTCCCCTCAAGTATCACAAGAGAATCGATAAGTGACAAATCACAACACTTGGGGGAATGGGATGGTGGTGAACATGAATAGGAAGCATGGGATGTATCAAGAGAGGTGGGGGATATATTATCAATAAAATCAGGACTAGTTGGCCCTGCAACCACAACATTCATGCATGAAGTCCCTGTGGGAGTCCCATAAAAAGTATGCACCTCAATAGCAACATGGTCGGAACCAGACCAAGTATCATCCTCCTCAACACTAGCGCTAACGCCAAAGGTCTCACCTACCTCGAACTCCGTCGACTGATCTAAAGGGGAAGGTGTATCAGGAAAGGTCATGATAAGCGCAGTGCTGTCCCAAAGGGTATTAGGAAGGGATGAAGCAACAGTGAGTGAAGGGATCAAGGGAGGGTCGAGTACGTCCTCTAGTCCGGACTCTAGAGAAGGAAAAGACGCACCATCATCACACAGGTTGACATCAAGTCTAGGGGCACTAGAACTAGGGTCAATCTCGGGTGATAGGTCATATTCCCTCAGTTTATTAACAAACTCAGCAAATTCAACTTGTTGCTTATTCATTGTCTCTATCATATTGCTAAGTCTAGCAAAGCCTTCATTAGAAATATGATAGGGACAAGAAGTACTGGCGTGGTCAGAACAATGGCAAATTTCGCACACAGGGGGGGCATAATCAGGGATGCAAGGGGGTGGGGTACAAGAATCAGAACAACTAGTTTCAAATTCATAAGTATCCCAAGCCAACCACTCAAGTAATTCCCAAGCATCATCAACATTTCGAGCATAGAAATCCCAATGCTCCAAAAGAACACGAGTCTCACAATTCACACCCTCATCAACAACATGCAATATTTCCCATTTCCCATATAAACATCCACAAGAAACACATTGAGCAAGATAAGCATGTAAACGATCCCAATAACGGTAAAATAGTTCTTGCTCACATTGGGGAAAATGGAAAATTGCCATTGAAAATTTTTTTTTTTGTAAATTTTTTTTTTTTTTTGGATTTTCAAAAGGCCTAGCCTCGAATGCTAAAGTAAACCCCAATATTGAAAAACGCCAATTCCCCGGCAACGGCGCCAAAAACTTGTTGGTAGAAAAACAGAGTTTTAATATTTATAAACCCCAAGTGCAAGGTGTATCGTTGAGTACTTGGGGTGTCGTCCGCAGGGAATTGGGTTTTCAACTACCAGAGTTCACTAGAGCGTCTTAATCTAGGCGAGATCAAAGAGTGAAAAGGGGAAACTAAACTACGCTACAAACACAAAAACAAGTGACTTGGAGTTATGATTTTACCAATGGATGAACTAACTAACCAAGATGAGTCCTAACCTCCCCAAACCATACTATGAACAAGAGATGGTCGGTTGCACCATCAAAGACCACCCAAGCCCTCTCTCAAGGGTTATGAGCTAGTCTAACTCGCGTAACCACCTACTTTCGTGGGGTTAGTCGAATTAGACCACAAAACTAGCAACCCCTGACCTAGCTCGATTCGGATACTCCTTTCGTATCCCGAACTCGGCCATTCCCTCTCCCACACTAGCGAATTAACCTCACCTTTCAGCATAAGTCAATCGCCCAAAAATATGGATGAAAACCCTCTCAGGCATTTCATCGAACACTTAGCGGGCGTGAAGGAAAACTCTAAGTTCTAGGCATAGATTGGGTATGGTTAGGCCTAGTACAAGATTAATTAGCCATCAAGAGGCTAATCACAATCCAAGCCAACAAAATCTAACAACTAATCATCAAAAACGAATGAAAACCTAAACTAACAAATAAGAACATGAACACGAAGAACGAAACAAAGGCAATGAAAAAAAACGAATTCAAACAACTAGATAACATGAATCAACAATGAAAACCAAACATATAAACTTAGGCAAATCAAATACAATAATTAAAACTAACAAAACATAAACAAGAACAATGAAATAAATAGAGAAAAGGAAGAGAGAAACTTATGCTTGAATTGATTAAAGAACTTGAAATCCACAAGCAAGAATCCCAAAATACAAACAATTGAGATCCTAATCTAATCC
This sequence comes from Carnegiea gigantea, assembly GCA_029747015.1. Classification (NCBI taxonomy): domain Eukaryota; kingdom Viridiplantae; phylum Streptophyta; class Magnoliopsida; order Caryophyllales; family Cactaceae; genus Carnegiea; species Carnegiea gigantea. The sequence goes on along the minus strand of JAKOGI010000761.1, from coordinate 399,569 downwards.
TCCTATTGAGGTTTTTATTGGATAAACCTAACCTAAACTAACCTAGAAAATCGCCCAAGGAGAAACCCCGAACGAACTCCCCGAACAAACTAGCAAAAAGGGGTTATATCGCGAACGCAGGCCCGACGCACGGCCGTGCCACCACGCACGGCCGCCCGTGCGCCCCGACGCACGGCCAGAACGCACGGCCGTGCGCCTGGCCGTGCTGGCCGTGCGTGGCTTCGGCCACCGGTGCACGGTCGTGCCTCCCTGCGGGATGGCCGTGCACTGCTGTTTTTCGCCTGTTTTCGCTGATTTTCATCGTTTTGTCCCATCTTCGTCCCTTTCTGCGACGTTTGCTTGATTTGGAGTTATTTTCTACAAAACATAAATAAAACAAGGTAAAATTCTAAGAATTAAGTTATTATACGAGCTAAAAGTGGGTGAAAGAAGCACGTAAAATAGGTAAATTTACCGCTCAACACCTCCATCAGGGAGGGCTGTGAGGTAAGCGCCGGAAATTGAACATTCACCTTCTTGTTCAATACTAATTGAATGTCCAAGACCTTAAGTTCTCTCAAGAGATTCAGTTGCGTAATCACTATAGCGTTCAAGGCATGTTGTGCCTTCCTATTTAGGGCGTCTGCCATAGCATTTTCCTTTCTTGGTTGACATTGGATCTAGCACAACTGATGGAGCTTCTTCTGCGTAAAGATGTACTTGAAGCTTTGATGATCAGTATTGATTCTTGCCTGGTACCCCATATAAGTAATGTCTCTAAATTTTTAATGCAAAAACTAGAAAAATGGGTAGGGTAATTCTTCTCATAAGACTTAAGCTGTTAGAAGGTATAAGCCACCACTTTATCTTCTTGCTAACTTTGTAGCTTGCTTTAATAAATTGGTCAGGGAAGATAATATTTGACAAATCCTTTCTGAACTCGATAAATCCCTGCTAAATTCAAATAGTTTCTAGGCTTAGTACATTGGTGGGTGTTGGGCACTTTGTAACCGCTTTCAACTTGTGCAAATCAACCTTAATCTCTTTCTTTGAAGCCATATGCTCCATAAATACCATTACTTCTAATCAGTACTCATGCTTTTTATAGTTGTTATGTAATTGATGTCCCTTCAAGGTTTGCAACACTGTCTCAAATAAACAATATGCTTACCTCTATCCTTGAAGTAATTCAAGATGTCTTTTTATAAACACTACCACAAACTTATCTAAATAGGGTGTGAAACTCTATTTATAAGATCCATAAAGGCCGCAGGGCCATTGATTAGGCCAAAAGGTATCACAATGAATTCATAGTGACCCAAACATGATCCTTAGTATGGTTTTGGGAATGTCTTCAGGTATAATCCTAAGCTAATGGTACCTTGACCTCAAATTAATCTTAGATCAGACTCCTGCTCCCTGCAGTTGATCAAATAAGTCATCTACTTAGGGTGATGGGTATGTATTTTTGATGGTGATCTTATTCAGCTCTCTGTAATCAATACATAACCTCCAGGTTTCATTTTTCTTCTTTACAAATAGTATTGGGCCTCCCATGGTCGCACACATGGATGGTTTGATAAATCTCTTCTGTGATAACTCCTTTAACGGAAACTTCAGTTCTTTAAGCTCAATTGGGGCCATATGATATGGGGTTTTTAAGATAGGTTAGGCACCAGGGATTAATTCAATCTCAAAATTGCTTTCTCTTGGGGGGCAAAATCCCGATAGCTTTTCAGGAAAACATTTTTAGATTCACAAACTACAAGGATATCTTCTGCTTATTCTTCCTTAGATTGATTGTTAATAGCATAACACCAATACACAATATATTCTTGTCATAAGAGCTCACTTGTTTTCATAATAGAATTTAAAGAATAAGATTTTTCCGCTCTTTGCCCATGAAACATAGTTCTCTCCCTTGTTCATCTCTTGAAATAATCTTAGGGTCATCACAACCTATCTTGACCCCATAAGTACACAACCAGCTCATTTTCGAAATAATATCAAAGTCTGATGAGTCAAATAGAATCAGAACTCTAGGGAAAACTATCCCACCAATAGCAATTAAAATAAATTTATGAGAGATGGAACACTCAACTCTAGAGTCAATAGATAACTTGATTCTATAATTGGTTTCTGCCTCCCTATTCTCAAGGTTCACTTGTATGGTAGATCGTGTGTATATAAATGAATGAGTGGCAACTGAATCAACTAATATACAAAATGGTTTCGAAATTAAAAGAGAGCTCTAGTAACTACCGTACCAGACTTGACAGCTTTCTTCTTGCTCAACATGTGAGTGCTTCCTACATTTGTGGGATTTGAAGGTGAGAGCCCTTGTCTACAACCTTCAGTCTTCAGGAACAGGTAACAATAAGGTGCTCTAGGCTACCGCACCACATGCATTTGTTAGTTCCCATTTGGCAATCCGGAGCAGTGCATTTAGTTCTTCCACAAATCTGCTCCAAGTGAAGTCAGACCTTAAGAGCCTATTCTTAATAGTGTTCCACCAAATATCGGTTTCATAGATTAGATAAAATGTTCAAATGTTCATCTTTTTATCCCTTGAAACCTCTACTACAGCGAAATTTTTTTTCATTCCTCAAATCCATTCTTTAAGTTCCACTGGGTCATACTTTCCATTGTAGACTTTAGGGTTACGCCGGGCTACCCTATCTACCAGTTCATCATCCATAAAAGGGATGTCAACAGGTGCTGGGGGAATTCATTTTATCAGCTCAGCTACTAAGGTCGACCAGTAATTGGGGTCCCCAACATTGTTAGCTAACTCATGGGGAAGAGATCAGGAGAAATTTTAAACTTCCCACTCTAGAGTTCTGTAGTCTAAATCGGCTGAGGGCATTTGTCCAAGGGCAGTAAGCCATCAAAACTTCTCGCTGACGTAATCCAATTGCATGGTAAAGATTTTGATTAACAAACTTAAACTTTATGCAAGTGATCTACTATAGAAAACTTAGATTGAATTAGCCAAAAGGTAGACACATTGCATTTTCCTTAGCAATGGATTCCACAAGTTTGATAATAATCAACCCCTATACAAAGCGTAGTTAAGATCTACCTTCGATGCAAGCGTGTGACAAAAGTATTGTCTATTGACATGGGTACAACCTAATCGTAGACCAGCTACTAGTAGCAATTGGGCTCTTAAAAATTAGGAAAAGGTGACCAGAACTGATGAAGATGTAACATGAGAGTGAATGATGATGCAATTGGGTGGGGAGATGCCATGAAGACAAAAAGATGAAGCCTCTAGTCAAAATGAGGAGTATCCAACAGTTGATAATCCAACAAGAACAATGGCAGATGGTATGTTATCAAAAGGTGCAGTGAAATATTTTCAAGAGTAATGTCTACTTCACAAATAGAGGTGGAGTCAATGGACTGCTTGCCAGAATTTGGGTAATTTAAACAAGTCTTGAATTACAATGAATTGAAGCAAAATATCTCTTTAAAGTGTCCTTGGTTTCTCTTGTATGGAATCATCGGTAGTCAATGGTTTCAAAACTTATGTATAACAGAATAAGCCTCTCCAAAATACTATTCAGGGGATACTACATCAAGAACCCCCTATAGCTCGCCTAGATAGGACTCTTGGGCTACAGAAGAAAATATTTGTAATCAATGAAGCATAATGAAGTAGTTGCCACTTGGATTCAAGAAACGCACACAATGACACCCATATAATGAGGAAATATAACCTCAAAGTTATAGGTACCCACTGACTTGAACAGTCTGAACTATCAGACTTGTAGGCTAAATTTTATTGACTACTAGTCTCCAAATGTGCTACAACATGGGTCATTGGAAAGCTTAATTTTTGTACTTTGATATAAACTAACTTAAACATCTCTATCTAATGGAAAGCATAGGCTGCAAGTGGACTAAACTCAGACCTTATGCATTAGGATTCTGCCAACTTTGCAGTTTTGACTTGTCTAGTTTTGAATGACCAAATGACCTCTAATCCACTTGAAACTTGTTTCATATGACAGATATTTCCTTAAACTTAAAATCAGGATGGAAAATCCTTGCGTAAATCATGGTGATCATGGACAAAAGTTACTTCAAGGTCAGTCCTTGTGCACTGATCAAAACTATCAAGTTGATTGAACTTGCGTATTCCGCCCATACTTGGTTTTCCCTATGCATTTAACCTCAAAATGGGTCAAGGGCCTTTCATAGGACACATTTGTAACAATCCCCAACCCTAGGGCTAGGAATGTTAGTGATTCTGAAATTTCTAGGGCGAAAGGGGCAGAATTTCATGTGTAAATTGGCCATTTTTCAGGCTTAAAGCCTTACATCACATCCTTTGCATTGAATAAAAGTATAAAAGGATATCAAATCAAGCTCAACGGCTACACACCAGAGATCAAAACTCTACGGGCCACATGCCCAGAGTACAAGGGTTGACATCCCAAAAATAAACAATTCTAGCTAAAGGATGACATACCATTTAAATGGGTGGCTCGTATGACCATACCTACCTAAATGCATTGGAGCACCTTCAACTTGTTATTCAAAATCTCCATCAAATCTGCTGCTTGAGATCAAACTCTATATACTTTATATGGATCCATCTGACAAAGAAGAATATACGAGAAGAATATATGTGAGATAAGCAAACATTACCAGTTTCACAAATCTCCAATGATATCATAATAATCTTCATTCCTCACTAGCCAACTTTCTCAGTATCTTAACTCCATACTCCATATCCCATAAAGAAAATCTCAACCTGACTCTGATACCAGATCTGTAATGCCTTAAATTAAACATGTTTCACTGTTTATATTGTCCTTAATAAATCACTCAATTGTAATCTGATAAATCCAATGATAGGGGTGTTACTGCCGTCCCAAAGGAAAAGGCTTGAAGTATGTGTCCTGGAATAACATAGTTAAGCATAACCTCAACCATACACATTCACACATGATCATCCATTCACAATCAAGTGTTAACCAATGTAAGGTTTATAAACCATAGTAAGATAATTCACCATATAATCTACATCCTCATACACCGAAGAATTCAAAATACAGCTTTAAAGTATGCATATACTGTATCACCGCTGATTCATATAGATTTCCTTGCTCAACTTATTCTCTTCCGCTGCTTTGCTAGCATGAGGGCAATTCTCTGAGCATTTGCCCAAAACAAAACATGAAAAACATTTCGAACTGTGAGCCGAAGCTCAGCACATGCATTCCTGAATTGTTAAATGATCATTGAAACACTGATTGGGCCCGCTTTGCAATTCATTTTAAGTTAAAACAGTGAATGAGATGAATGTAAAACTGCATTGCTAGTTATTATCTGATGGTGAACCCCTTGATACTGTTACGATCTATGGATAGGTGTACACCTGCCAAGCCGATCAGGGACCTGACTTGAAGTCGCGCGGGTAATTGAAAGGCGAATGCCCTATAGATGATAACTGACATGGTCACTAATTAACTGATAAATCACTATGTAAACTGATTCATTGATGTACTTACCAAAACATGATAATGTTGATAAATACACTCTGATTTCTAAAGATACAGGCAATGGACGTACCTGAAGTCTTTAAAATGATGTTTCACTTGATAATACTTATGCACATTGGAAACGATAGACTAGGCCTCGATTCTGCTAAAGAAATGTAATTATAGGTAAATGTTGTTAGTAAACCACATTCACTGACATAATTTGTAACTTTAATGGAAATTGATTTATTTAAAAAGACTTCTACAATTCCAATAATGCAATATAAGACAAGTTAAACCAAAATGAACTGAATCAGTTAGGGTTATTGAACTTGAAATACAATAAATTGAAGCAAAATAGACCAAATGGAAATGATTGAGGTGATAATGAAAAGATTTAAATTGATATAAATGAAATATGGGTTTCTGATATTTCTGAAATGGATAATGGAAAGTGTGATGCTTCTGAAAGGGATAATAGAAAGCTTAATGTCAGGTGAGGTTCATAAAAGCTCAAATAACACCTGCTTGGTTTGATGGACACTGATTTTGAGTCATAACTCTGCTCACTTCCCAAATCTCATTTTCATGCTCATTTAACTCGGTTTTCAAACCCAAGTAAGCTTCTATACATAATCAAACTTGTCGAACTCACTACACTTTGTAATTTCCTTGCAATATCCATAATTATATAGAAACTTCTGAAAATATTTTCAAATGTCACGATTTCTATATTCACTCATGTTACCGCTTGATGGTCTGCATTAGAAAAATCCATATCTTTCACTTCTGACCTCCAAATAAGATGTAAAACCCCAATATGAAAAGCTCATAATGTCCACTAAAACGTTTATTTAGGACATAAAGCATGATTCACATAGTAATATCCTAAAATTAGGGTAGAACACAGACGTGCACAATTTCAGTTCAATCTGCACAGTCGTAGCAAAACGGCCATAACGTTTTCCACAAAACTCGGATTAAGGCGATTCAAAACGCATGTGAAAGCTAACTCATTGATCTATCCACACACCAAAAATACAAAATTTTCAATGAGCCAATCAATACCAGTTTTTTCGTAAAGGTAACTGTTTAAAACTGCTCCCAATTTCAATGTATTCTGCACAGTTTTCAGTACAGTGGCCATAACTTTGTCTATACAACTCAGAATTAGGTAATTCCAGAGCCATTGAACACTAATTCATTGAGGTATCTTCACACCAAAAATCATAATTTTTCTCATGTCCCACAAAATACCAGTTTATTCCCAAATCACCACTATTTTGGGTCTGTTTATAGCATAACAGCACTTATGTTAAGCTTTTCTTGACATAACAATCCATTAAAATTACTCTCTAACTTATATAAATTAGCATAAACATCTTGATATTCATTACCAATACCAAAGATCACAAAATCTCACTTAAAACAATCAAAATCCATCATCACCACCTAAACTTGCCTGATCTTGAACAACTTCAAACATTACTTACTTTCAAGCATAAGCCAACCATTAAAACATCAAAATAACTCTTATTTATGTCAAGATAAATGATCCATAATCAAATCCAACATAAAAATCCAAAATAAAATTTGATTAGGCTAGACTTTTACCATGCTTAGTGATCAAAAGGAAGAGATAGAGGTGTTGCTTGATGTGGGAGGTGTTTGGGTGGTGGATGGTGGTTGATGGGGTGGCCGACTAGTGGCTAGAGGTGGCGATAGCCACCAGAACAGTGGTGGCAGGGAGGGTTAGCCATAGGGTAGGAGAATGAGGGAGAAGAATAAGCAAAGCTTGATATTTTGTGATATGGTGTTTACTTGGATGAAAACCACTCCAATATACTTGGTTGGGAATTAAGCACTAAAAAAATCAGCTTTTGCTAATGATAATTAAGGCTTAATGATGATAATTAGATAAGAAAATGGGTTAGGAACCTATTGGGTCGAAATTGGGCTTAAATGAGCTCAGGTTCGGGGGGAAAAAAATCAAACCGGGTGCGATCAATTTAATTTTTTTTTCGAAGCTCGAAATTAAATGTGATATCATAAAAAATAATGTAATCTTTTAAATCATAATTATCGAGGCTTACTATCAATTTTTCTAAAATTTTTTGGCAAATGAAACTCGAATTACAAAGTAGGTCCCAAAATTGGATTCTCCCAACCGAGATGATGAAATGGGATAATTAAATGCGAAAAATTAATAACACAGCTTAATTAAATAAATAAACATGATTTAGGGTCGAGCTATTGCATCAATGTATGATTTTAGCTTCCCTTAAACACACAATGTATTTAATAATATATATGTTTTGATGAAAGACAAAAAGGGATTGGTCCATTGGTATATTTATCATATTATGTTTGGATTACCTTAGTATTATATTGTTTAAATATGTTATGATTTTAAGTGCATATTGGCATGCTAGTATTGCTTAGTTGATTTTATATAATTTGTCACGATATCTTTGAGATGTTTAAGTATTCAAATTTAAATATGTGATCTTTGTGATATTGTATTTTGTGATTAAAATTTGAATTCAGGATTATGAATGATTACATACCTATTTATTATGAAAGATATTCTGAAGATATTATTTTTAGTGGTCTTATTGATCAACTCTGGATGTAACTATTGCTATGACCATTAGCAAGGCTTTGAAAAGTAAATTACTGGATCTGCAAGAGCCTGATTTTTTAAGGGTCTCAAATCTGCTGAAAATGATGTTGTCCTTATTTGATGACAACAGCTACTTAGCTTGAAGGACTCTAATGGCTATGGCCTGTTGACTGTAATTATTGGAGCTTTTGAAGCTTGAGGTTACATAAAAGAGAAAGAAGTAGAATCATACATGAGGACTCATTTGTAATGATTGAGCTTTAATTTGCTTCTAATTCATTTGAGTTGTATTGTTCAAGTTGTAATTAGGTAGGATAGTTAAAGTTGTAGGCTCAACTCTGTGTAGGGATTAAGCCTAGTTAAGGCTCAAACATGTTAAAAAATACTCATGTCTTGCCCAAATTTACTTTTTCCAAATGTATTCATTATTTTGTGACTTTGATATCATCAGTCTATTCATCACCCCTCTAGGTGATTCTATAGCCTTTTAGTCATCAATTGGTATTATAGCTACACCCACTTTATTTTGAATTTACCATCTACTAGAAAACGATCATGGCCACTACTGGAGAAGGCTATTATGATTGAGGTCATTCTACGACTAGACCTCCTTTGTTTAAAGGCACTAATTTTTCTTATTGAAAAAATATTGTGTCGATTTTCATCAAGGCAGAAGATTATGAGTCATGGAATACTGTGACTAAGAGTCCGTACGTTCTAATGAGTACCATTGATCGAAAAGTTGTGGAGAAGATTGAAGACTAATACACTCAAGCTGATTTTATCAAAATTATGAGACTGTTAATATTTTATATTCCAGTTTAGATGCTACTGAATATAACCCTATTTGTGCATGTGAAACAACAAAGTAGATATGGGACAAGTTGGTGGTGACGCACTAGGGAATGAGTCAAGTGAAACAAACAAAGATCATCATGCTTGTCCACTAATATGAATTATTTAAGATGTAGCCAGACATGTCCATTAAAGAGATGTTCACTCGATTCACGACAAAACTTAACCAGCAACCTCAAGTCGCTTGGAAAGACCTATACCAATGAAAAGATGGTTAGGAAAATTCTCCAATGCCTTCTAAAAAGCAAGTGGGATGCTAAGGTAAACATGTACATAAGTCTTTAGGAAATACATCAACAAAGTCAAGTAAGAAACCTTGAGCTAATGGATGTAAGGGTTTCATTTGCTCTACCATATGTGATTTAACAAAGAGTAAGGCAAATAGAGGCTTACTCTTATTAATGATTCCTCTAATATGTGGTCACTACCAGAAAATCGTCTATTTGTGACCAAAAAAGAGACCATAAATAGAGGAAAATCGGTCACAAATGATGTTTGTCATCGATTGTGCGATCGAATGCGGTCGTCACAAAATCCTTGGTCAGAAATTCAATTTGTGACCAATTCAGTCACTAATTGTGTCGACTTTTGTGACTGAGTTTGTAGCCACTGTTTGTGACCACATTATGTTTGTCACTATTTTCTGTACCACTTTTGTGATGAGAACTTAGGACCGATTTAGGACTATATTTGAGACCGAATTGTTATTGTGAGTGATTTTGTGACCGAGGTGAATCATGAAATTTGTGACTGAGATTGTGAGTGTCGTTGTTTGTGATGGTCTTTGTGACCGACGCTGTTGAAAATTTTGCTACTTTTGTCATCATATTTGTGACCGATTGTGGTAGGATAAAAAAATGGTTTGTGATTATTTTTGTGACTAATTTTTCTGTAAAAATTTTAATCATGTATTTATATAGTGATCGCTTCCCCGAATTTACAAAGTTACAATACATGTTTGCAAATACATGACAACCAAACTTCATGGTTCTATAGTAACCAAAATAAAGTCCCAATAGAGGTAACTTAGTACCAAACTTCATAGTTTTATAACCAAATAAGGTTCCAGCACAAGTAGCTTCGTACCAAACTTCATAGTTTCACAACAACCAAATAAGGGTCCCATACAAGTAGTTTAGTGTCAAACATTCAAACTTAAATTACAACAGTTCAACATCATTCAAGGTAATTCAAAATACAAAGCAAAACATATAACACCATTAAATATTGTTTGCATAACAATCATACATCATCCTCATCCTCACGCTCATCCTTATTGTCATCCTCATCTTCATTCTTTTATTAGTCATCGTCATCATCATCATCATTATCATCTTCATCCCTATCTTCACCACCATGACTATTGCTTCCCTATCCAACATCAACATTGACGGGTAGTGGAATTGTAGAATTCATTTGTTTAAATAAAGTTTTTACAAGTTCGTTTGTTTCGGAAAGTTATTTAGTAGTTTGGTCTAGTTTTTTCTCAACCCAATTCAACCTCTTCTTTAACTTTTTCTTTGATTGTTTCTCCTTTTCAAGCATTTCTATAGGAACTTTAATAGTACTTGATGGACTAGTAGAAGAGGCACATGAACCCTCCATTCCAAAATCCATAAATTTTATCTTTCTTGGTGAGTCTAACAACTTCCTTCAAAATATTCATTTGAGCTTGTATTGGTAGTTGAGGAAGTGATGTTCAATCACATTGAGTACCTTCACCTTTTGTAGATGATTGGATCTTTGAAAGTATTTTTTTATACTGTTCCTATAATAAGAAAAATTTAAAATATTTATGTCATTTCAATCATAGAAGACAAACAAATATTTAAGCAAATAAAAGAATTTCGAAAAATAAGTTGTTTACATATGCCTCTTCTGATTTTTCATCCACAAATGATTGATATTTTTTCCTAGAACGAGTGCGTGCAAATGATTCATCAATCATTGGTTCCCTTTTTAATTCTTCAGCCTACATACAATTACAAATAGAATAAGTAATTACCAAATACGAATAAATAACATTTATTAGTTAGGAATAATAAACTCACATATACAAACAAATATATTACCAGTCTTCTTCTATGCTCAGAATGGGGAATTGATCCACCACAATGCGCAGATGAACCTACCTCCAACGGCGATGCTCGATTTGTCTTGCTTAATGCACGTTTCTCTTTGAATTTATTACACTTCCAATATGCACATAGACCATCGTAAACTTCCTTGCTTAACCACACAGATTGTTTCCCATTTTTTCGAATCTCAAAAGTCATTCCCTTTAATCTTGACGACCCCTGAAACTCAACAACTCTCCTAATCTCATGAGCATGCTCATCATCCCAGCAAAATTTTTTCTAAAAGTAAACCAAAATCATATTTACATGTAAGTATACAAAAAAGTACAAACCAAATTTTTTTCCCCCACAAATTTAGGTAACTTACTTTGCACTCATCAAACCACATATTTTACACTTTAATTGGTATATCCTTTCAGGCATGATATGGTGAACTATACTTACTCCCCATGATATTGGAGATAGCAGGAATAACATCAGTGTAGTTCGGATAAAATCTACCAAAGATTAAATAAATGCATAGTATTATAATTTTTATTTTATAATGTTACTAAAAAAAACGTCAATCATAACAAAAGACAAGTACTTACTCTTTTTCTCTCAGGAAAATCTTCAGCTTGTTTCGTCGTCGAACTTGTTCATTAGGTTGAGATACTTCTTTAGAAGGATGAGAAGTCTTCGGAGTAGTAGTAGCTATTAGAATGGTGGTAGAAGTACGCATATGGCCAAAAGAAAGATGGATTTGTTGGATGGTAGATGGTTGAATATGTGATTGGATATGATTTTGAAAAGGTGGAGAGTTAGTAGGAATAGAATATTGAATGGGATGTACTAGTGTAGAGGAAATGGAAGATGATGGGGTCGATGCAACAGTCCCTTGAGAAGAAGTGAAAGTGAAACGAAACTTTTTCTTGGTGTGACTTTTCTCCGACGCCTTTCAAGTGAAGAAAGCCAATGAAACAAATTAACACAAAACCGACAATTGTTATGCTTATAATGAAGGAAGTAAAACCATTAATATTAGTGTCAACTAGTTAAGCAAGAAAACTAGAATTCTTGAGATCTTTTTCTCTCTCTACTGCAGTCAAACGCTAAAAACATCCAGAGGCTCCCTAACCTTCTGACGATCTGACTTCTTAAGCCGCCTGCATAATCTTCACGTCACCTAGTTAGCTGCACAAGAAACTCGGTGCAAAGGTCACCGGTCGGCAACTCGCCGGCGAGTTTTGCTGAAGCGTAACACCCGGTAAGCCTATCTTGGGCAACACGTGTCGGCAGCACTAGGACGTGGTTGTGGCGGTGTCGGAATCCAACAAGGCCCAAGGTGTTATCAACGGAGGTAAGCACTAGTATGTTCTATCCCCCTTCGACATGGTCGTGTCGGGAATTGATGCCTGAAAATTTTCACTGTGAGGATTGACCAAAGCCAAGTGCCCGACCACTTATTCCTCTACCGCCCTATTCGTATTCCCACCATTCACCAAAGTTCCATTGCCCACTAATTGTAGCTTCTCTGTCCCTTTTATTAATATTAATTTAGTTCGTGCGGCTTCATTTATAGTTTGCCTATCTGCCCAGTGGCCTCAATTGCATTTTCATACGTTTAACCATTGTGTGCATCTGCTTTTCTATCTACCTAACTGTTATTGTTCTGTTCACTATTAAGTTTATTGGGTCTTTACTTATTTTTGATAATTAAGCATTCTACTAATTAGGTCCTATTAATAATAATAATAATAATAATAATAATAATAATAATAATAATATTATTATTATTATTATTATTATTATTATTATTATTATTATTATTGTTTCGTTCTAGTAAGCGTCTCTTTGTCTTTTAGTTTCAATATGTTATTCTTTTCCTTTTAGTTGGGCCCACCCAACAATTATTTTGGTGTGTTCTTTCATTTACCCCGTCTTTTCTCTTAAGTGCAAACGTGTTTATTATTAGTAATAGTAGCTATTTTCATTGTGTTGTTGAGGGTGGGTGCTGGTAGCTTAAGCTAGTGGCGAGCAATGAAGTAGCTTCAGTCAGTCCTTCGGAGTTATATGGGGCTAGGAGGGGTACAAGGTTTCGAAAGGTGCACCTGCGTCTTGGAATATCAGATCACTTATCGATACATTGTTAGAATTAGTTAAGTCTTTGCATAGACATAGGATTAATATAGCCTGTGTTCAAGAGGCTAAGTGGGTGGGGGCTAAAGCTAGAGTAGTCGATGGATATAATCTGTGGTATTCAGGGTCATGCAAGGCTAGGAATGGGGTTGGTAGTTTGGTTGATAAGGAGTTGGTTGACTTTGTTATTGAAGTGAGGCGTAAGAGTGATCATATTATGACCATTAAGGTAGTGGTGAGATCAGAATTTCTAAATGTGGTTAGTGTTTATGCACTTCAAATAAGTTTGTTGAACAATATTAAGAAGCAATTTTGAGAGGATTTGGATATGGTTATTCAGGACATACTTCAAACCGAGAAACTTTTCATAGGAGAAGACTTTAATAGTCATATTGGTGCTGAAGCAGATAGGTATGATACAGCACACAGAGGGTTCGGGTATAGGGAGAGACACAATAGAGGATTTCCTGTTCTGGACTTTGTAGTTGCCTATGAAATGTTAGTGGTAAACTCCTTTTTTAAGAAGAAGGATGACCACTTGGTGACCTTTAAGAGTGGCCCTTTAAGGACTCAAATTGATTACTTCTTGGTTAGGGCGGATTTTAGGAGGTTTTATAAGGATTGTAAGGTGATACCAAGTGAGTATTTAGGAACTCAGCATAGGTTGTTAGTGTTAGATATGGAGCTTAAATGTTTTAAGTGGAAGAAAAGGAGTGCTCGGGAACCTAGAGTTAAGTGGTGAAATCTTACTAAGGAGAACGCTATGAAGTTAACTGAGAGGATTACTGTAGAAGGAGCTTGGAGGCATGTAGAGGATGCAGAAACAATGTGGGAGGTAGTGGTAGTATGTATTCGAAGGTCAGCTAAGGAAATTCTAGGCAGATTTAGGAGAGGTGGCAGCAGAATGAAGGGAGCCTGGTGGTGGAATGAGGAGGTGAATGAGAAAATCAAGGAGAAAAAAGAGGCATATGCTACTTTTATGAATAGTGAAATAGATGAAGAGAAAGAGATTAGTAGAGTTACTTATGAGGTAGCAAAAAAGGTAGCCAAGAAAGTTGTTACCATAGCTAAGAACTTGGCTTATGATAGGTTATGTCAAAAACTAGAGACTAAGGAAGGTGAGAAGGAAGTCTTTAAACTAGGGAGGGCTAGGGAAACAAAAACAAGGGATTTGGGTATTGTAAGGTGCATCAGAGATGAAAATGATAAGGTGCTGTCTGAAGATGCAGCAATCAAGGAGAGATGAAAAAGATACTTTTCCAAACTCCTCAATGGTGAAGTGATGGAAGATTTTTGAAGTACAGAAAGAGAAAGTACTGAGAGCCACCTTGATCCTCGATTGTGTGTACCCATTAATAAGGACGCGATTAAAGAAGCACTAAAGAAGATGACCAATCAGAAAGTAGATTGTCCAGATCAGATACTGGTGGAAGTATGGAAGTATTTGGGAGAAGAGGGATGGAAGTGGTTAGTAGAGCTTTTCAATATTATTTTTAGGACTGCTAAGATGCCCAAAGAATAGAGGTTTGGTACAGTTATCCCATTATACAAGAACAAAGGGGATATTCAGGATTGTAATAATTATAGGGGTATAAAGCTGCTCAGTCACACTATGAAATCATGGGAGAGGGTGATTGAGAGAAGGTTGTAGAATGACATTTTGATATTAGAGAATCAATTTGGTTTTATGTCTAGTAGGTCGACCATAGAGACAGAGAT
>JAKOGI010000761.1:342500-384605 GCA_029747015.1 Carnegiea gigantea | reverse complement strand
TCCATATGCATCATTTTTATTCAACTCCAAGATGCATATTTCCATATGCATCATTTTTATTCAATCCAATTTCAAAGAAGAAAAGGGTCAAAGAAGATCATGCTTGGAAGTGTGCTTATTTGGTCTTATTAAGTGAGTTCAAAGACTCACGACACTATGAAGAGGTCAAAAAGAGGTTAAGCTTTGCTAGAAATTTGGCGCCGAATTCATCCCTGCGGAACCCGATTTTTGTGACCACTTTTGGACAAGCTCAAGTGGACCCACAACTTGAGGGCCCATGTGCTTTTGAAGCTTAAGATGTCAGCTTTAAAATAAGCCCAATTTTATTTAATTTGGACATCATTTGATTGGGCAAAATATCACTCAAAGATACGTTGTGCTGATCCAGTCCAGTCTGAGATAGGTGCATTGTTTGGGCCATAACTTTCAAACCGCTTATCCAAATTGAGCAAATGAGCCCATTCTGGAAAATAGACTTCCAGGGCTTTCTAACAAGCCCAAGAACGCGTGATTTGGCCGAGTATTCTGGAAGTTATGCTCTGTTGAAGTTGAGGCAGTTGCAAGGATTAATGCTGGGAATATGAAGAGTCTTCGGTTACATATACTTGTGTGGCTGATATTGTGCACGTTTTAGATGCTTCTAGATTGATGTAATCAGCTGCAAAAATCCTAGAATATTCCTTGTAACCTCCCCCACCCCCTTTTATGATGTGTCTTTTCATTTTTCTTAGACTTTTCATTAGCTAGTTTTTAATTGTTAGGAGTTATTTGAGTCTTTTGATTGTCTTTTGCTGAGTCTATAAAAGGGGAGGGGCATGTGAAGCTAATCATTCAGCATTGTAAGAGATTTCCAAAGTAATACAAGCACCTTTGAGAGTGATTCTCATTTGTGTCTCAAAAATTCCTAGTTCTATATCTTGAATTTGGCTAATTCAAGTGGTGTTCTAGGTTCTCTTCCTTTTCCAATTGGAGTGATTCCTTGGTTAAGACAAGAGAATTAGCCCAAGACCAAGTCATTGAGTGGCTCCGTGAAGGATTATCTTAATTACAAGGTCTTGTTTATCCTTGTTCTTTTTGTTATTATTCTTCAAACCATCTCAAACTATCTTCCACCATATTCACTTTTCTTTGGTTGATTCTTGTTTAGTTTGAGTTTGAGTTGATTTGGTTCACTTACCACCCACATCTACATCAATTGGTATCAGAGCCAAGGTTCTTAAGTGACCCACATCACACCCACATACATCCCAAAAAGCCAAAATACAAAAAACAAAAAAAGGCACAAACCGGCAAACCCAGTCTCGAAGACCAGAGAAGCAGCACGGTGCCCCCGTGCCACCCAGCACGACCGTGCCACTATACTTTTCTGCATTTCCTCAAGTCGAAGCATAGCACGGTTCCCCAGTGCCCCATTGCACGACCGTGCCCTCCCTCCTCTTCTCCAAAACAGCCTTTTTCTAGCCTAAATACATAATCCACAAAGAACCCTTAAGCATTCATCCATCATGATTTCTTTTGAGAACGTTAGAATTGAGAACGTTAGAAAAGAGATAGCTTTGATTGAAAAGGAGATGGTCATCCTTGAAACTCCAAAGTTTCGTGGCCAAAAAGAAGATTTCCCTTACTGGATTTCCAAAGTGGATCAAGTTTTCACTTGCTACAATATTGACGAGCAAGAGAAGTTTAAGGTGGTTATCGAGAAGCTCCGAGGCCATGCGCTTGAATGGTGGGAAAAGTACAAGTATAAGAGGAAGAAGAGAGGAAAAAGTAAGATCAAAACGTGGGACAAGTTGAGAGGAAAATTAATCGATGCTTTCGCTCCAACCTCTTACTTACACAACCATCCTTTACTTTCCTTTGAGGTAAACAACTTTGATTCCTCTTTTAAAAACCTCTCTTTCAACAAGGGAAGCTCAATTCCATCCCCTCAACCCACATTTTTAGCCCCTTCCACTCCACAAAAGAAGCAAACTCCACAAACAAGCCAAGCCCTTGCAGATCGACCTAACCCCGACCCTTTGAACCTTAGGAGGTGTTCTAAGTGTCAAGGCTTTAGTCACACACCTACGGGCTGCCCCAACAAGGAATTTATCACCATCACCGAATGGGAAGTAGCCATGGAGGAAGAAAAGGGGGAGAACGATCAGGAGGAAAGCCTTGAAGAAGAAATTGAACTCAAGGTTGAAAAAGAAGAAATACTTCACTTAGAGAAGGTTTCTCAAAAGCCAAACGAAATTGAAGAAGAGCATGCAAATATTCATTTCAATCCAAAGGAGCAAGACCATATCCTATCCTTTCCCCACAAAATCACATTAACCCCCATTCAACCTTCCCAAATCCTCAAACCACATAAAGCCTCACAAAATGATCTATTACTCACCTCTCTTTCCCCAACCGAATCTCACCTTAGTTTTCACCCTTCCCACACCCACTTTTATCAAACCTCTGTGCATATTGCTTTTCAAGTGCTGCCTTTTGACCTTATTCCATCTCCCAAACCCAAAGACAGTCCTCACTTGGATGTCTTTCTCATCCCCCTCCTCTATGCCACCCTACAAATGATGCCCTTTGGCCACTTCCTACAAGAGCTCCCATTTCATAAGCATGCCTCCCTTCATGAGAAGCTTGCCAATCCTTTGAGTTTGAGGACAAACTCAAAACAACCCGGGGAGTATGATGCATATTTCCATATGCATCATTTTTATTCAAGACCAATTTCAAAGAAGAAAAGGGTCAAAGAAGATCATGCTTGGAAGTGTGCTTATTTGGTCTTATTAAGTGAGTTCAAAGACTCACGACACTATGAAGAGGTCAAAAAGAGGTTAAGCTTTGCTAGAAATTTGGCGCTGAATTCATCCCTGCGGAACCCGATTTTTTGTGACCACTTTTGGACAAGCTCAAGTGGACCCACAACTTGAGGCTCCACATGGTTTTGAAGTTTAAGATTTCAGCTTTCAAATAAGCCCAAGTTTGTTTAATTTGGACATCATTTGATTGGGCAAAATATCACTCAAAGATACGTTATGCTGATCCAGTCCAGTCTGAGATAGGTGCATTGTTTAGGCCATAACTTTCAAACCGCTTATCCAAATTGAGCAAATGAGCCCATTCTAGAAAATAGACTTCCAGGGCTTTCTAACAAGCCCAAGAACGCGTGATTTGGCCGAGTATTCTGGAAGTTATGCTCTGTTGAAGTTGAGGCAGTTGCAAGGATTAATGCTGGGAATATGAAGAGTCTTAGGTTACATATATTTGTGTGGCTGATATTGTGCACGTTTTAGATGCTTCTAGATTGATGTAATCAGCTGCAAAAATCCTAGAATATTCCTTGTAACCTCCCCCACCCCCTTTTATGATGTGTCTTTTCATTTTTCTTAGACTTTTCATTAGCTAGTTTTTAATTGTTAGGAGTTATTTGAGTCTTTTGATTGTCTTTTGCTGAGTCTATAAAAGGGGAGGGGCATGTGAAGCTAATCATTCAGCATTGTAAGAGATTTCCAAAGTAATACAAGCACCTTTGAGAGTGATTCTCATTTGTGTCTCAAAATTCCTAGTTCTATATCTTGAATTTGGCTCATTCAAGTGGTGTTCTAGGTTCTCTTCCTTTTCCAATTGGAGTGATTCCTTGGTTAAGACAAGAGAATTAGCCCAAGATCAAGTCATTGAGTGGCTCCGTGAAGGATTATCTTAATTACAAGGTCTTGTTTATCCTTGTTCTTTTTGTTATTATTCTTCAAACCATCTCAAACTATCTTCCACCATATTCACTTTTCTTTGGTTGATTCTTGTTTAGTTTGAGTTTGAGTTGATTTGGTTCACTTACCACCCACATATACATCAATATATATATATGTATATATATATACATATACATACATATATTATATATAGTATATATACATATATATATATATATCTATATAATATATATATATATATATTATATATATATATACATATATATGTATATATGTGTGTATATATGTATGTATGCTTATATACACACACCGGTATATATGTATATATACACATATATATATGTGTACACACATGCATATGTACATTTACACATGCATCTATATATATATCTATTTCTATGTCTATACATATGTATCTGTGTGTGTATGTGTGTGTGCGTGCCCCTGTACCTATATATATGTTTGTATGTTTAGCCCTACCTAAATATTGCTTGCCTTATCTTCCTTTTCCCAAGCAACAAAGAGATGGTTTAAAAAGGGCGGTAGATGTTGATAATGAGAGGGAAAGGAATGGAAGGAAAAGGCAATTGGTCTTGGTCAAGGAAAGAAGGAAATAATTAGTGACTTAGGGCCTAATGAGGAGGAAAGGATGGCTTGGCTAACCGCATGGTTTATGTTGGGTAAGATTTGGGACTGAATAAGTCCAATATGCTAAATTCATAAACAAATATTGGCCTTATGCTAGACTATGTTCTAGGCTAGGCTTGAATCGTTGACTTGTGGGTCTAAGTTGGGTCTAAGTATAGGTTGAATGAATCATGGGCCAAGATTAGGCCTAGGCATAACTTTGGATCGATTTTCTTACGAGGTAATTTAGGCATGTGCATGGATCGAGATAGACTCTTGCATGGGTCCTAAGCCTAAAGAATAGATGTTTGATGCATGAACCATCGGCTTATGCATGGATTATGTGCCTATACCTAATATCCATGGATTATGTGTATGATGCGTGATGTTTTTGCAATCTTATATACAGGATTTGTTAAAGTCTAATGGGTTGCATTGTGGACATTTAGGATCTAGATAGACTCATAAATAGCTCCTAAGTGAATGTTGTGCCAAAAAATGATGCAATGGTTAATGCAAGGACTGTAAAAGGGCCCAGGTTTTCCCCTTTCAAATGATGTGTTTTATGGAATTGCAATTTCAAGATTTCCAAAGAGAGTGACATGATACCATCAGTTTATGATATAGATAAGGCTGAATATGGCCTAGTGCACACAGAGTCCAAAAGCTACATACCTCCAACGTAACCAAACTCTAATGTAATGCAAATTAAAGCTAAATAGACGTGACTCAATCCAAATGCACAATGAGACTTTAGAGCCCCATAGCTTGACTGTACTATTAGTTGTGTCTAACTTGCCTAAAAAAGTGATAATGCAAGATGCTGACCCTAGAACCCGACCGGGCTCCTAGTTGGACCTGACTCAAACAACCAATATGATGTGTGCATGACAGGAAAACAAATGCCTTTTAGGTTTGATTCAACAACGTGTTTGGCTCTATCAGGCCAGCCATTTAGTTTTATGTCAACTAGGTCAGACTTGAATGTGTCTAACATAGGCCCATTAGAGACAACTAGATGATAACTTCTATGGATTCTAAAGCGTTAATACATAGGTCTTAGGTAGAGGTAGGTTTAGTTTACTCTCATGGGGTTTCAAGCACATACAAAGTCAAGCAGTCAAATGACTCCAACTTAAGGCAAAGTTAGAAGTTAGAAATGGTTGGTTAAAGTTCAGAATAGTCCTCTTGTGACCAAACAAACTTTATCATCCATGGGGTGCATGGCAAGACTAAAATATTTGGTTGCTTTCTTATATATCATGTGAATAAAAAAAGTTTGTCATGAGTTGATGAAATAGCAACATGCTTAGTTAGAAGTATAATGGATCCACCAAGTGAATAGTTATTTTCCTCAAAATGTAATGATAGGGTTGAGCTTAAATGTGATGCTAGCCACCATAAGGCAGCACCTACATGCCATATGTTGAATTTCATTGTGATTTAAAAGTTTCCCGATTAGATTTTTGAAAATCGCCCTTATAGTAAGTCCCCATTGGAGCAGCCACTATCAGGACAACAACCTAAGGGCCAATGTGCAATTCCCCATGGTTGACAAGGCTAGCCGTTAGGTGCTTTTTGTATAGCTTTGAAATCTACTATGAAACAAGAAAAGAATAGGCAACCATGGCAGCTCGGGAACATGACAAGGTTCTTGACCTAAGAACACAACGTTTCATGGTGATCACAACCAAGGTTCTTGAGCCAAGAGACCAATTGTTGCTATTATATCATTAAGTGAATACTAGTTTTTCTAATTATAAGAAAATTAACAAGGTAGTTGCTGCCTTGTTTTATCAAAAAATATTGAAGAATAATTTTACTACTTTACTAACCATAAATCGATGGGACAACCGAAAGGGAGATGACTTTAATAAAGGAAGCTTTTTGTAAAGGGGTCCCCAAACAATCCTTGGTGTGGGAACCATCTAACTCCATTGGTAAAATCCAGAGATTTAGGTTTAGGGGTAAAGGTGTGACATCGCGATAATATGCATCTTGATACTTCTTGCCATCGTTGACAACGTCTAGTTATTAAAATGGGTAATAAATTACACTGAACTCAAGTATGCAACAAATTAATAAATCAACAAATAACTTATAAGATCCGAACAAAATGCAAAATTAGGATAACTAGAATTAAAAAAAAAATTATTTACACTTAGCAAACTGAATTATTGGAATCACTCTATAGGCATTCATGTCTGTAGAAGTAAGGCTATCTACATTTGGATATCCTTAAACCCCGTGAAAGTGGAACCCACACTAGGAGTCGTTATTGTTGTTGTTGGACTAAATAAATTACAAATTACATCATTACTCAAATGTATGGGATTGAATTAAACCAGAATAAAAGGAAGAATGAAAAGAGGAGGGAAGAAAGAGTCAGGTAGGTTGAGGAGTTGACACATTTGGATTTACCAACCTGATCAGCTTAAGAGCCTAGCAAAAAGGTAGTTGCCTGAGGATTTAGATGGAGTCCCACTCTGATTTCTCCAAATTTTCAGTGCTTTGAACCCTAGGTGTAGCACTTTATTTATAATAGCTAAAGGGTTAAACCCTAAGTCAGTCTAGATAAAATTGAGATGAAAATGCTATCTCATATGAAGATTATTTGCTAAATGCATATTGGGACACAAATCGAGGTAACTCAGGGGAGCGCTAAGGTTCTTGGAATGCCAAATGACGCGGGTTGAATCACATTATGGTGACGCTGGTCATGCTTTGGAGCCCTGTTTAGCAGGTTAGGCAATGTTTAAAATAAATTTGGATGGCTAAAGTCTATCTAACGTCCACTCTGAAGGTTCGCTCCTAGCTGTGATTCTTCTAGGTCTGCAAGCATAAAGATTGAGTTAACAAGTATCATTAATGGGCACTTGTAACAAGGAGACACATTTTAAGTCTCCACTCACATATTCATCTAGATGTGTAAGTAAACTTTAAGTCATTAACTGTATATAAACAAATTTGCCATTAACTCAAAGTATACATAGGCATTTAAGTTCTTTGACATGTCACATTAAGATGATTCTATGGAAAAAGGGGCTAAATTGCACTCTTGGTACATATGAGTGTTTCTCACAAATATCAATCCTTTGTGCAGGTGGGTATGTGTAGTATTTTCCCAGTTAAAAAAAATTTGTTCCAAATTATGAAACCCGAACACTTCTCACGTGTGTCGTTTCTCATGTTGAATATATGTTGGATGCTGACATGCCATCGACACTCCTTCGACACGTATATGACATAATAGAAATTTTAAAAAGTTTATAAACTATAAAATTTCTAGGACACGCTTATCGTATACACAAACTTTACGGTGCTAGACACAAATCAACCATACTGTAAGCCTTCTTTTTTGTTATTTCTAGTAATAACAAATTATACCGTCAATACGATGCCATGGTCGTCTCTACTTTAAGTGTATTGATTGTTGTAGAGTACAATTTGTTTCATTGTAATATCTCAAACACTTAACTACTAGTGCAATATTAGATTTAAGGTATATTTTTTAGCTTCTATTGTCGATATAGTTCAGAAATTTCAACGTTCGTCTTTTAAGAACATATTTTGGTCTTGTTAGATTTTTAAAAAGAAGAAAAAAAATAATGTATAAAACTGATAGTTTAAAATTTAGATTACAAATTTTAATGATCATGTCTATACTGTGTCCACTTCCTATTTTCTAAAACTTCACATACCCCATATCTATATCATCTATTCGTGTTATTACAGTCATGCATTATAGATTCCAAAATACAAAACTGTTGTTGTTTTTGAGACCCTTTAGGAATTAGGGAAAAAAAACAGAAAATTATGAACCAGTGTCAGTCACGAGAGAACGTGTGTCACGTGGGAAAATATTGATAGGTCTTCAGAAAAAGAATTTTGATAATATAATGAAACTATGCAAATAGATGTCTATGGAGGTCTAAAAAAATATTTTTTGACAATAAATTTGGGACGAAGGGGGTAATAAATTTAATTTACCAAAATTATACTTATGAAATTAATAAAAGCTATTTCGTAAAATCTTCAGCAGTCCCATCATTGAGTAGCTATGATTCATTCAGTGAATTGAGATTAATACGATAGACTATACTAAGTTAATAACTTGATAATACATTGAATTTATGCCGGCAAAAGAATATTTAATATATGATATGAGATAATCCATAAGAATGCAACTTATTAATGTGTTAAAAAGGGGGAAAAAAAAGTACGTAGATAATGTTTACAGTGTACTAGTCAGTGGGCCTGAGTCCCACGCTAGCACTGCCCTATAAAAGGAGACCACCTCCAAAGCACATACACCCAAACCCTCCTCAAACTAGCAGTGAGAAGATGAAGTTGGGAAGAAGCAGAATAAGAAGCTTAACCTTGGCCTCATCACTGCCCTAATTGTGATTTTAGCCACCACTATTGTTCCCCAGCAGGCCTTGGCGGCTCGGCTAGTGTTACCCTTCACATTCCCAGTGGGGGAAATTATTGTCGATGATGATGGAGCAGCCCGCTTGGCCAACATCATGCTTTGGGAAGAACTCGCACGACCGGCCTCCAAGGTGCGCTTTGTTTGGAGAGGAGTGCCCTGATAGTGTCACATGTTGCGATCCATACACGTGTGTCCGTTGAAACAACAAATACTTCTGCCTGTAAGCTAAATCTGGTTGATTGGTTAACACTCTGAATGATCAGTGAGCAGTGTCTTGTATCACCAGGGGGACGGGTCTCATTTTTCATAAATATACCTAAGTGTGAGCCCCCCGAGGGGCTCTTTTAGTTTGTTAATTTGTGTTATTATGGGGTTGGGAGTCTATTTAGCTTGGCAATGTTAAAAAAATTAAAAATAAACTCTTGTGTAATTTTCTATTTTCCAAATCTAATAAAGTTCCATCTCCATTGAAATATTGCTCCAACATCATTGGAACAACATAATGTTCCTTAACCAATCAGCATCAAGAACAACCTTTATCTATATCTCAAATAGTTGGGGGTAACTCAATTTGATGCCGAAAAATGTTACATGTGGAGCACTCAGATGACACCCTCCTCACAGCACAAGACCTGTGGATGTGGTAGTACATGGTACGATATCTCAACCCAAAATTATGAAGAAGATTGAGAAATCTTACACGAAAACAACAAAAACAATGTTAAAAAGAAAATCATAAGAGGGATTGTAAAGCCGTTGCATTAATCATAAAATGATATTACCTTTTTTGACTTAAATTCTTTATTGATTTATTCAATGTGTCAAATTATGTTGGTAATTTACAAGAAAAGTTATATCAAATTCAGGAAACATGCTATTAGTCATGTGCACATTAGGAGTTCGATTAAAAAAAGTGAACGAACTCCCTTTGAAAAATGCAGCCAAGGTCGCAGATTTTACTCCACCACTACCACTAAGAAATAATTAAAGTATTTGTTGAAACTTGCCATTAAACATGCTATCTATCTATCTATCTATCTATCTATATATATATATATATATATATATATATATATATATATATATATATATATATATATATATATATATATATATATATATATATATATATATATATATATATGTTTGTCTATATTTACATATATATATACACATACATACATACATATATACATACATACATACATACACACATTCACACATATGTTCCAATAAAAGCATGCTATAAATAACTACAAAAATTATACATTAACCAATAATTAAAGACACAAAAGAAGATGAAAGAGTTTTGTTAAAGATGCAAGGAGATATAAGGAGCTATAAGGAGGTCTAGGTTGTAGCCCAAATGCTCAGTATCGTGAAAAAGAAAAGACTCTAAGATGTCACCCCCTTCCACTTAGGTGTATTCTTTTTCGCGATAAGATATAGTTGCTAGCTATAAGAAAATGTAAGGAGCAGTAAAAATTGTAAAGAAGCTGTAAGAAGATATAAGAAGCTATAAAAAGATGCAAGAAACTGTAACAAGTGGTAAGGAGTTGTAAGAAACTGCAAAGATAAATATAAGCAGTTGTAGAATTACTAAAAAGTTAAATAAATATAATCTATATATATGTATGCATAGTTGTTGCTCTTTTCAATGTATGATGTTAACTTCCCTTAAACTCACAATGTATTTATTAGTATTTATGTTTTGATAAAGACAAAAAGGGATTGGTCCATTGGTATGTTCATCATGTTATGTTTGAATTACCTTAGTATTTATGTTATTCAAATGTGTTATGATTCTAAGTAGATATTTGCATGCTAGTATTGCTTAGTTGATTTTATATAATTTATCATGACATCTTTGAGATGTTTTAGTATTGATTGAACATGTAATCTTTATGATATTATATTTTGTGATTAAAATTTGAATACAAGATAATGAATGATTACATACTCGCCTATCTATTATGAAAGATATTTTGAAGGTATTATTCTTAGTGCTCTTTTTTATCAACTTCAAAATTAGAATGTAACCATTGCTATGAACATTGACAAGGCTTCGAAAATTAAATTGCTTGATCTGTAAAGGCATGAATATTTTTCAAGGGTTTGAAATCTGTTGAAGATGATATTGTCCTATTTGATGAAGACAGCTACTTACCTTGAAGGACTACAATGGCTATGGCCTGTTGACTATAAATTTTAGAGCTTTTGAAGCTTAGAGATACACAAAAGAGAAAAAAGTGGAATCATACCTAGGGACTCATTTACAATCATTGAGCTTTAATTTGCTTCTAATTCATTTGAGTTGTATTGCTCAATTTATAACTAGGTGGGATGGTTAGAGTTGTAGGGTCAATTCTGCCCAGATCTTGTTGAAGTGTCAACTTGTGGCATAAAAGTCAGAGTAGGTATACTATGGAGTTATGTAATTTCCCTTAATAAAATTTGGTTAATGGTAGAGTTATGTAACTTTAGGTGGGGACTAAACTTGGTTAAGGCCAAACCTTTTTAAAAAATACTCATGTCTTATCCATATTTACTTTTTTTCATTTTATTTTAATTATTTTGTGACTTTGATCATCACCCTATTTATCACCCCTCTAGGGTGATTCTATAGCCTTTGAGTCTCCAATTGATATTAGAGCTACACCCAGTTGTTTTGACTTTACCATCGATTGGAAAATTATCATGGCCACCACTACAGAAGGCTATTATGATTAAGATGGCTCTACTACTAGGCATTCTTTGTTTAAAGGCTTTAACTTTTCTTATGGAAAAAATATTATGTAGATTTTCATCAAGACAAAAGATTATGAGTCATGGAATACTGTATCTAAGAGTCCATATGGTCCAATGACTACCAGTGATGGAAAACTTATGGAGAAGAATGATGATCAATACACTCAAGCTGATTTTATCAAAATTATGAAGCCGTTAATATTTTGAATTCCAGTTTAGATGCTAATGAATATAACCGTATTTGTGCATGTGAAACAATAAAGTAAATATAGAACATGTTGCTGGTGATGTACTAGGGAATGAGTCAAGTGAAAGAAACAATGATCATCATGCTCGTCCACTAATATGAATTATTTAAGATGCAGCCAGACAAGTCCATTAAAGAGATGGTCACTCCATTCATGACAGAACTTAACCAACAGGTCTCAACTTGCTTGGCAAGACCTATACCAATGAGGAGATGGTTAGGAAAATTCTCTGATCCCTTCCTAAAATCAAGTGGGATGATAAGGTCACTGTAATCGAAGAGGCTCAAAATCTCAAGACACTAGTTATGGATGATTGATCTACTTGGTAAGCTTCTTACACGTGAAATTCATCTTAAATAAGATGAAGAAGAAGACCCAAAAAAGAAGGGAGTGGCCTTCAAAATCAAATCAAAATTTCTACTCTTTGAAAGATGAGCCAAGTGACAAAGATGAGGAATTTATGACCATGACCATGTGCTGATTGAAGAAGATGTTCAAGTCAAAGATATTCGACCCCAACAAATTCTTCAAAAAGGGATCAAAGAGTAATGAAAGATCTTCAATAGGTATAAAATGTTCTAATAACAATGAATCTAATATGCGTACTTGTTTTGGTTGTGGATAGCCAGTGCATGTAGTGAAAAATTATGCAATCTTGCAAAAGCAAAAGGCCAAGCAAGAATTCAAGAAAGCAATATAGTCATATGGAGAGATAAGGACACAAGCAACAGTGATGACAATGAAAATCAAGTAGTCAACCTTGGTCTCATGGCCATAGTAGAATAAGTTCAAGATGAATACATCGAGCCTGAGAGCTCGGATGCAGTGGATTACTCCGTATTTCTGGAATACTCTAAAAATGAATTGGCCTAGGCTTTGGTTGATCGCATTGAATCTGAGCAAAAATATTTGTACAAAATAAAGTCTTTAAAGAATGTCATTCAAGACTTATCATTTGAAAAAGAAGCTTTACAAAAGTCAATGATGAACTTGATATTGAGATTGATACCCTTGAAATAGAGATGCAAGAAGTCCAATCTAAATGTGATGGTTTTGAAAAACTAGTTTTGAAGTTTTCAAAAGGATAAGAAAATTTGGACAAACTCTTAGGCTCTCAAAGGATGTCATTCAATATGGAAGGAATTGAGTATAATCCCTTTAACAAAAAGAAGGTCTATAAGAACTTCCTTATTCAATTGACGTCCTAAGAAAATTTCATATTACATGTAATTATTGCCTAAAGAATGGTCATATGTCTTATTCATGTCCGCTTAGAAAATCGAGCCCTAGGCTACAAGTTTAGGGACAAAAAGGTACAAAATCACTAAATGTGAATCTTCTCCTAGTACTGATAGGTTTCTTGAATTTTTATAGGTCAAAGTCATGGATAAGTTGTTGATTTCTAGTTTCAGGGCCCTGAAATATAGTAGGCCTTGAGAATTAAGTAGAAGATAGGATGTCACCACTTGTAAATAACTGAAGATCAAGGTCTTGAATTTTTATGTCAACATCTTAATAGTAGTTATTTGATTCTAAGTATAGGGAAGGCTATGTTCCTTTACATGATCTACTTCCTATTTGCGCCATTTGATTTCAAATTTTGGATGTTTAATTTACTTAATTATATTTGGATTGTGAGCATGATTAATATTTCATCATATTCTATGCTATTATGACATGTGATTATTTTTACACATAGATGATACATTGTATGTGATCTTTGTTTTTTGCTTGGATTCATAATTGTTATTATCCCTAATATTTACATACATGATATTCCTTATTTCTATAAGGAAAGAATTATATTACTTGATTATTTTGCTATAACCTTGATGTATTCTTGAAGGGGGAGAATTATTGCATTAATACTCTTATAAGTTGATCATTTTTAATGCTCATATGAATATCAAGTCCATACATGTTAGAATATATGATTTGATCAAAATTTTAGTGTTTAATCCCTTGTATTATTTATATGAGTATCATAAATTAAGAAGGCACATCATTATATGCCATTGATTTATGAAGGCGGAGCTATATGTGTTTGCCATAATTTTTATATGTGTTTGCCATAATTTCCTACATGTTTTGATTTTTCTTTCTCCTTCTTGTGCTATCTTTTATGAAATACAAAAAGGAGGAGAAGAATATGGTAAGCTTTCATAGTGTGTCATTCAAAATTGTATTAATATATTATTCTTATTAATGTTGCTTCCATAAAAAAGGGAGAGATTGTTAGCTTCCCTTAAGCTCACAATGTGTTTATTAATGTATATGGTTTGATGAAAGACAAAAAGGAATTGGTCCATTGGTACATACATCACGTTATATTTAGACTACCTTAGTGTTTAAATTATTTAAATATATTGTGATTCTAGGTAGATATTGCCATACTAGTATTGCTTAGTCGATTTTATATAAGTTATCATAATATCTCTAAGATAGTTCAATATTCAAATATGAATATGTGATTTTTATAATACTATATTTTGTGGTTCAAATTTGATATTGCAAGATTATGAACGAATACATACTTGCTTATTCATTATGAATGATATTCTCAAGTTATTATTCTCAGTGGTCTTCTTGATTAGCACTAAAATTGGAATGTAATCATTGCTGTGAACATTAGCAAGGCTTAGAAAAGTAAACTGTTGAATACACGAGGGCCTGAAATATTTTTCAAGGACTTGGAATCTAGCTACTGAAGATGATATTTTCCGAGTTTGATGACAGTGGTCAACAGACTATAAATATAGGAGCTTTTGACGCTTGGCGATGCATAAGAGAGAAAGAAGTGGAGTCATACTATAAATTGGTTGGATAGTTAAACTTGAAGGGTGAACTCTACCAAGACCTTGTTGAAGTTTCAACTTATGACTTGGAACTTAGATCAGGTGTACTCTAAAGTTGTATAATTCCTCCTAATAAAATTAGGTTAATTCTAGAGTTAGGGAATCCTAAGTAAGGACTAAGCTTGATTGAGGCTTAACCTCATTAAAAAACACTTGTGTCTTGTCCACAATTACTTTTTCATATTCTATTTTGATTATTTTGTGACTTTGATCATCACCCTAGTCACTCCCTCTAGGGTGATTCTATAGCCTTTGAGTCTTCATATTATTTATGAAATAAATTATTTCATAAAACTAAATTACGTGTACTATGTCAGTGATATTTTTGAAATTAATTTTGTACCATCACTAAACAATTTTTTTTTTACATTATACAAACAAATTTTGTTTTCTACAATTATCATTTTAGATTATAAGAAATAATATTGAAATAACATAATAATAAAAATAAAATTTTAAACAAGTCAACTAAATAATAATAAAATAAGTTCATGCCCACAGATTTATAGAACAAATATATTCTACACTTGAGGTGTTTCTTTATTAGTTTTAGTTTCACCTCTCTCAAAACAAAATTTAAAAAGTTTTTTCTTAGCAAAATTGAATAGAACGCTTAAAATGAAATTTCTATTTAAATTAAACAATTTTAAAATAATATTTTTAACACAATGTCTCACATGAGACTGGAGCAATAGTTGAGATAATCATTGTTTACTATACTCTCCGCAATTTTATTATTCTGTATAAAAGGATTTAGCAATCTCAGCAAGCGACCCACATGTGGATTGACCATTGAATGTCAATTGTAGAATGATAGCAACGAAGTTGTGTTGGATAAACTTATGCAGAGAATAATTGAAATGTTTTTGTCACCTATAGTTGGAATATTTTCATATATGATTCACATCGAAACTCAAACATGAATGCATTTTTTGTATTCTAATTTTAAAAGTATGTTAACTTATTTTCTCTGTAATGATGTTTATGATTCACGTCAAAACTCAAATATAATTCATATCATTAAATTTTGTTTTTATATTTATAGAAATATTATATTCATAAAAACATATATAGATTTTTCATATTAGTAATATAGAATATACATATTTCTACAAATATGAGGAAAAAGGTGACGAGTTGAATGATATAAAAAAATGCATAAGGAGATATAAGAAGATGTGAGGCAATAATCAGATTCGTATCAAAACTTTGAAGGGAGAAGCTCAGATTCCTTGGAAGATTCAAACACTAGTTGAAGATACCAAAATCTTTCTCAGTTCTTACAGGCAAGTATACATTCAACATATTTTAAGAGAGGAAAATCGGGCAGCTGATTAGGTAGCTAAGTTTGGCCTTTCTATTTCTTCCTCCATTTTGTGGCTTTCTATTTCTTGTTCGTCTTTTCTTTCAATCCTCATTAAAGACAACATAGGTAGAACTCTTGAGATAAGAGATACCTGATTGTTGTGTTGCTTATCAATTTGAAAAAATAAGAACTTTTTTTTAAACATATAAGGAGCTATAAGGAGCTGTGAGAAATTATAAGAAAATGCAAGTTGTAATCTAAATGCTCACTACAGCAACAAAGAACAATTTCCTTGGCCACTACTTCAAGAATATTTCAATTTTGACAACTACAGTTTGTTTATGCAGACGTCGCACACTATAGGCCTAAGGGTATTTGTGCTATAGTGGATTTAAAAATTGCTGACAATGCTAATGTTCACTTTTTTTATGGCTCGGGAGAAAGGACTATATTATATGGTCCTTAGCAAATAGTGTGCAAGCCAGATTCATGCACAAGGTCTGTTGAATTCTTAGAAGGTAGTAAGACTTTGCGACAATGTACGTAAAAAATGAAAGGAATGAAGTAGAGCCTGTAAACCTTGTAAATAACTCCTCTCTAGTGAATTGACATAGAATAAAAGATATTTCTACAAAGGTTAAATTAAATTACATTAGGTTGAAACTTCCGTAAGCACATATTTTGAATCTAAAATAAATAAGATAAGAAATCGAGAAAACAGATTGAATTTTGATATTGACTTTGTGTGATGTCGATAAAATCTCTCTATTGATTATAATGAAACAATGCTCTGAATCATTCTCTTGGTGAATTGAGCGATTCGAGGGTGTGGCATTTGATCTCAATCAATGCAAAATCAATTGAAGAACTCTGAAGTTATCCTTAATCTTGATCTGCAAATAGCTGATTTTTATATCTAAAGCTTGCATGTTTTGATCCTTCTCGCTCAGTTGCTGGATGCTACTTACAGTCTGAGGCTCTAAATGCCCTCTTGAGAATTAACTGCGTATACGACCTCGGAATGTTTTTGGAGCGGTTAAATCTTGAACACTTGGTAAATACAAATGATCAATATTTGATTGGTATTTTGTTTTTTATCAAGTAATTCAGTAACTTGATGCTCACCCAATTATTTTCCAAGGAATCCAAATTCAATGGGTCGAGCTTGATCAAGGTACCTGATTTGACGAATCCCTCAAATGGACTTACGGTTGATAAATATCAGGGCTTAGGAAAACAACTTGAAGCCCAAGGAACTCTTTTTTTTCCCCCACCTTTTGGTGATCCCCTTTTTTCCTTTTCCTTTTTTTGTTAAAAAATTTAGTTCTGGACTTAGTAAACTTGTTGGCCCTATTTGGCAAACAGCTGTTAGCTATTAGCTATTAACTATTTGTATTAGCTGTTAGATGACAGAGGTTTGAATTAGATTTTGTATTAGCTATTTGAATTAGCTATTTGCAAAAAAACTATTTAGTAAAGTTAGCTGTTTCTGGAAGGCATATTTGGTAAAATTTCATTGTTTCCCTTTTTATAAAATACTTGTCAATTGAATTTTTTTTTTTAATTAATTGATCATCTTATTTGGTTTTAAAAAAGAATTAATTTTATGTCTTATGTTGACATGAACTTCATCCTTGGAACTTTATTTTCTTACTAGTTTAAATCATTTGTGTTCATTAGTTAAATCCAATTTAAGGATTGAATTTACATGAACCTAGATCTATAATTTTGCTGTTAATTGAAATATGCATAGATTTCAAATGATTTGATCTTCATTGAATTTATATTAAATAAAACATGACTTAAAAACATCACTAATAACGTACCTCAACTAAAAGCTCATATTCCAAATAACTGGGGAAGAGGAGTGTAACGCCCCAAATTAAACGTGTTTCACTGTTTATATTTGCCTTAATAAATCACTCAATTGTAATCTGATAAATCCAATGATAGGGGCGTTACCACCGTCCTAAAGGACAAGGCTTGAAGTATGTGTCCTGGAATAACATAGTTAAGCATAAACTCAACCATACACACTCACACATGACCATCCATTCACAATCAAGTGTTAACCAATGGAACCATAGTAAGATAATTCACCAAGTAATCTACATCCTCATACACCAAAGAATTCAAAATACTTCTTTAAAGTATGCATATACTGTATCACCGCTGATTCATACAAATTTCCTTGCTCAATTTATTCTCTTCCGCTGCTTTGCTAGCATGAGGGCAATTCTCTGAGTATTTGCCTAAAACAAAATATGAAAAATATTTCGAACTATGAGCCGAAGCTCAGTACATGCATTCCTGAATTGTTAAATAATCATTGAAACACTGATTAGGCCCAATTTGCAATTCATTTTAAGTTAAAAAAATGAATGAGAAGATGTAAAACTGCATTGCTAGTTATTATCTGATAGTGAACCCCTTGATACTATTACGATCTATGGATAGGTGCACACCTGCTAAGCCGATCGAGAACCTGGCCTGAAGTCGCGCAGATAACTGAAGGGCGAATGCCCTATAGATTATAACTGACGAGGTCATTAATTAAATGATAAATCACTGTGTAAAATGATTCATTAATGTTATTACCAAACATGTACTTTGATAAATAAACTCTGATTTCTAAGAATACAGGTAATGGACGTACCTAAAGTCTTTAAAATGATATTTCACTTGATAATACTTATGCACAATAAAAACGATAGACTGGGCCTCATTTCTGTTTAAGAAATATAATTATAGGTAAATGTAGTTAGTAAACCATATTCACTGGCATAATTCGTTACTTTAATGGAAATTGATTTATTTAAAAAGAATTCTACAATTCCAATAATTCAATGTAAGACAAGTTAACTAAAATAAACTAATTTTAATTCAATATAAGGCAAGTTAAACCAAAATGATCTGAATAATAAATCAGTAAGGGTTATTGAACTTGAATTACAAAAAACTGAAACAAAATAGACCAAATTGGAAAAATTGAGGTGATAATGAAAAGATTTTAATTAATATAAATAAAATATGGGTTTCTGATATTTCTAAAATAGATAATAAATAGTGTGATGCTTCTGAAATGGATAATAAAATGGTTAATGCCTCTGAAATGGATGATAGAAGGTTCAATGTTATGAGGGGTGTTGTGAGGTTCATACAAAGCTCAAATAACCTCAGTTGATCCGATAAACACTAATTTGAGTCATTACTGTGCCCACTTCTCAAATTTCATTTCCATGCTCACTTAACTCGGTTTTCAACACAAGTAAGCATCTATACATAATCACTCTTGTTGAACTCACTACACTTTTTAATTTCCTTACAATACACATAATTGTATAGAAACTTCTGAAAACATTTCTAAATGTCATGATTTCTGTATTCACCCATGTTACCGTTTGATGGTCTGCATTAGAAAATCCATATCTTTCACTCCTGACCTCCAAATAAGATGTAAAACCCCAATATGAAAAGCTCATAATGTCGATGAAAACTTTTATTTAGGCCAAAAAGCATGATTCACATAGTAGTGTCCCTAAAATTGGGCTAGAACACAACTGTGCACAACTTCGGTCCAATTTGCACAGTTGTAGCAA
Source organism: Carnegiea gigantea (assembly GCA_029747015.1). Taxonomy (NCBI): domain Eukaryota; kingdom Viridiplantae; phylum Streptophyta; class Magnoliopsida; order Caryophyllales; family Cactaceae; genus Carnegiea; species Carnegiea gigantea. The sequence goes on along the minus strand of JAKOGI010000761.1, from coordinate 365,092 downwards.
AACGACTTTAACGTCTTCCACAGAACTCGGATTAAGGTGATTCAAAAGGCATGTGAAGGATAACTCACTGATCTATCCACACACCAAAAATCACAAATGTTTAATGAGCCAATCAACACCAGTTTTTTCATAAATTCACTGTTTAAAACTGCCCCTAGTTTCGATGTATTCTGCTCAGTCTTCAGTAAATTGGCCATAACTTTGTCTACACAACTTAGAATTAAGTAATTCTAGATCCCATTGAAAGTTAACTCATTAAGGTATCTTTACACCAAAAAGCATAATTTTCCCATGTCCCACAAAATACCAGTTTATTCCTAAAGTCACCCCTATTTTGGGGCTGTTTATAGCATAATAGCAATTATTTGCAAGCTTTTCTTGACATAACCACCCATTAAAATCACTCTCTAACTTATATAAATCAGCATAAACATCTTGATATTTATTACCAATACCAAAGATCACAAAATCTCGCTTAAAACAATCAAAATCCATCATCACCACCTAAACTTGCATGATCATGAACAACTTCAAACATCACTTACTTTCAAGCATAATCCAACCATTAAAATATCAAAATAACTCTTATTTATATCAAGATAAATGATCCACAATCAAATCCAACATAAAAATCCAAAATGAAATTTGATTAGGCTAGACTTTTACCTTGCTTAGTGATCAAAAGGAAGAGATGGAGGTGTTGCTTGATGTGGGAGGTGTTTGGGTGGTGCATGGTGGTTGATAAGGTGGCCGGCTGGTGGCTAGAGGTGGCGGCAGCCACCAGAATAGTGGTGGCAGAAAGGGTTGGCCATGGGGTAGGAGGAGGGGGGAGAAGAAGAAGCAAGGCTTGATATTTTGTAATATGGTGTTTACTTGGATGAAAACCACTCCCATATACTTAGCTGAGAATTAAGCACAAAAAAATCAGCTTTTACTAATGATAATTAAGGTTAATGACAGTAATTAGATAAGCAAATGGGTTAGGAACCTGTTGGGCCGAAATTGGGCTTAAATGAGATCAGGTTTGGGAAAAAAATATCAAATCGGGTGCGATCAATTTAATTTTTTTTCCGAAACTCGAAATTAAATGTGATGTCATGAAAAATAATGTAATCTTTTAAATCATAATTATCGAGGCCTACTATCAATTTTTTCGAAATTGTCCAGTAAATGAACTCGAATTGCAAAGTGCGGCCCAAAATGAATTCTCCCAATCGGGATAATTAAATGAGATAAATAAATTTGAAAAATTAATAACATGACTTAATTAAATAAATAAATATGATTTAGGGTCGGCTATTACAGTCTTCCCCCCTTAAAGAGTTTCGTCTTTCAAACTTATGAACTTTGTCAAAACATACAAGGTTATCTCAAATAAATATAAGTACTTGGCTTTCACTTCTTGCTCAGTTTCTCAAGTAGCTTCTAAAGAGCTATGATTTGCCCAAATTAATATGATGAAAGATATCTGCTTGATACTTAACTGCTTAATCCTATGAGCTAATATCTAGATTGGGTGCTCTTGAAGCATAAGACCTTCAATGACCGCAATGGTTTTGATTATGATAACGTGATTAGGGTCTGAAATGTATTGCCTAAGTTGTGAGGCAAGCTCTGGAATTCAACCTTTCAATTAACTGATATGGTCTAATAGATCTTGGCCTCAATTTAGTTTGTAGTTCAACCTGCTTGCATCCTTAGTTGGCATAACTTTCTGAAAAACCTTATCATATACCTGAAATTCCAGGAATCTCCTTCATTTATCAACATAGCTTTCTGTTAGTTCCAATAGCAAGTTTTTAGGAATCTTCTGATATGTGTCACCTTCTTGAATGCTAGAGAAGATCTTCATGACCCAAAAGATGATTTTGCTGTCAATTTCTGCTGTCATTTTATCCTGATGTTTCATGTAAGATTTTTTGCTGGTGCTATCATAATGTTGACTGCTAGGAGTTCCATACCTTTTTTTTCAAATACAAATGTTGATCGTTGATCGTGAAGTACTACAGGCTCCAACTTAGAAGAGTTGATCCATTAATATTTTTAGATGCTTGCCCATCCATTTTAGGATGATAAGAACTGTTAAAGTTCAATCTAGTTCCAAAGACTCTTTGAAGTGCTTGCCAAAATAGGCATTAAATCTTTGATTTCTATCAGACACTATATCTGAAGGAATTCCAGGACAAAGTCCATGAAATTAAATCCCTTTCTCAAGATCCTGCTTTATTCTTTAGAGCTCGCGATCAGCATCCTGATTCACTCTAATTTCCTCCATTAGGGAGGGCTGTAAGATATGTGCCAGCAAGTGAACATTTGCCTTTCTATGCGACACTAATTGAATGCCCAAGTCCTCAAGCTCTCTCAAGAGATTCAGTTGAGTATTCATTATAGTGTTCAGGGTATGTTGTCCCTTCCTATTCAGGGCGTCTGTCCAACATTTCCCTTTCTTGGTTGACATTGGATCTGCCACAACTGATATTTCATGTAGATTGAGCCTCTTCTGAGTGAAGATGTACTTCAAGCTTTGATGATCAATATTGATTCTACATGGTACCCCATATAAGTAATGCCTCCAAATTTGCAATACAAAAACTATAGAAATGGGTAGTGTAATTCTTCTCATAAGACTTGAGTTGTTAGGAGGCATAAGCCACCTCTTTATCTTCTTGCTAACAATGTAACTTGCTTCAACAAATTGGTCAGGAAAGACGATATTTGTCAAATCCTTCCTGAACTCAATAATTCCCTGCTAAACTTAAATAGTTTCTAGTCTCAGTGCATTAGTGGGTCTTGGGCACTTTGTAACTGCTTTCACCTTTGGCAAATCAGCCTTAATTTCTTCCTTTAATACCATATGTTCCAAAAATACTATTGCTTCAAACCAATACTCATACTTCTTGTATTTGCTATGTAATTGATGCTCCCTCAACATCTGTAACACTGCCCTCAAACTTTATCCCTGGAGTATTTCAAGATGTCTTTTATAAATACCATCATAACTTGTCTAGATATGGCCTAAAACTCTATTCATAAGATCCGTAAAAGCTGCGGGGCCATTGGTTAAGCCAAAAGGCATCATAGTGAATTCAAAATGACCCAAACATGGTCTTTAGTGTGGTTTTAGGAATGTTTTCATGTATAATCCTAAGTTGATGGTACCTTGGCCTTAAATCAATCTTAGATAAGACTCCTGCTCCCTACAGTTGATGAAACAAGTCATCTACTTGGGGCAATGGGTATTTGTTTTTGATTGTGATCTTGTTCAGCTCTCTAAAATTAATACATAATCTCAAGGTGCCATTCTTTTTCTTTGCAAATAGAACTGGAGATCCCATGGAGGAACACTTAGATGGTCTAATAAATCCCTTCTGTAATGGCTCATCTAATTGAATCTTCTATTTTCTCAGCTCTGTTGGGGCCATACGATATGGGGCTTTGGAGATAGATTGAGTATCGGGGATTAATTCAATCTCATAACCAATTTCTATTTGCAGAGCACTCCTGGTAATTCTTTAGGAAAACATCTCTGAATCCACTAACTCTAAGGATATCTTCTGCTTTTTCTTCCTTAGGTTGAGTGTTAATAGCATAACACCAATACATAATATATCCTTGATATATGAGCTCACTTGTTTTCATAACAGAATTTCAAGGACAAGGTTTTTCCTCTCTTTGACCATAAAATATATTTCTCTCCATTGTTCATCTCTTGAAATAACCTTAGGGTCATCACAACCTATCTTGAACCCATAAGTATGCAACTAGATCATTTCAAAAATGATATCAAAGCCTGATGAGTCAAATTGAATCAGAACTTCAAGGGAAACTATAATTGAAACAAATTTATGAAATGTAGAACACTCAATTCTAGAGTCATTAGATAACTTGATTTCATAATTGGTTTTTGCCTCCTTATTCTCAACATTCACTTGTATGGCAGGTGGTGTGAATATAAATGAATGAGTAGCAACTGAATCAATCAATACACAAAATGGTTTCAAAATTAAGGAGAGTTCCAGTAACTACCGCACCAGAGGTGGCAGTATCCTTCTTGCTCAACACCTACGACCTTCCTACAGCTACGGGCCTTGGAGGTGGGAGCCCTTGTCTACAGACTTCAGTCTTCAGGAACAGGCAACAATGAGTTGCTTGTTGCTCTGGCTACCACACCACATACATTTGTTAGTTCCCACTTGGTAATCCAGAGCGGTGTAATTAGTTCTTCCGCAATGCTGCTCCAAGTGAAGACAGGCCCTAAGGGTCTATTTTTAACAGTGTTTCATCAAATATCAGTTTCACCAGTTAGATAAAATGTTTCAATGTTCACCCTTTTATCCCCTGGAACCTCTGTTACAATGAAAACTTTCTCCACTCCTCGAATCCATTCTTAAGGTTGCACTGGGTCATACTTTCACTCTAGAGTTCTTTAGTACGAATCAGTTGAAGACATTTTTCTAAGGGGACGCAATCCAAATGCATGGAAAAGATTTTAATTGTCAAACTTAAGCTTTATGCAAGTGATCTTCAATAGAAAACTGAGGTTGAATCAGCTTAAAGGGGTAGACACATCATGTTTCCCTTAGCAATAGATTCCATGAGTTAAACAACAATCAACCCCTATACAAAGTATAGTTAAGATCTGCCTTCTGTTCAGGCATACTACAAAATTATCATCTATTGACATGGGCACAACCCAATCATAATCCAGCTACTAATAACAATTGGGCTCTTAAAAATAGGAAAAAGTGATCAGAACTGATGAAGATATGAAATGAGAGTGAATGATGATGCAACTGGATGGGGAGATGCCATGAAGACAAAAAGATGAAGCCCCTGCTCAAAGTGAGGAATATCCAGATAGTTGATGTTGATAATCCAACAAAGACAATGATAAATGGTTTGTCATCAGAAAGTGCAGTGAAATATTTTCAAGAGTGATGTCTACTTCATAGATGGAGGTGAAGTCAATGGACTGCTTACAAGAGTTTGGGTAATTTAAGCAAGTCTTGAATTGCAATGGATTGAAGCAAAATGTCTTTCTAAAGTGTCTTTGGTTTCTCAACCTATGAAATAGTTAGTAGTCAATGGTTTCAAAACGCATGTATAACAGAATAAGCCTCTACAAAATCCTACAATTCAGGGGATACTACATCATGAACCCCCTTATAGCTCGCCTAGATGGGACTCTTGGGTTATAGAAGAAAATATCTGCAATCAATAAAGCATATTGAAGTAATTACCACTTGGATCCAAGAAATGTCCAAAATGACACCCATAGGATGAGGAAGCATAAGCTCAAAGTTATGGATACCCACTGACTTGAACAGTCTATACCATCAGAATTCTAGGTTGAATTTCATTGATCATTGATCTCCAAATGTGCTGCAACATGGGTCATTGAAAAGCTTACTTTCTGAACTTTGATATAGACTAATTAAAACATCTCTATCTGATGGAATGCATAGGCTGCAAGTGGACTAACTCAGACCTTGTGCGTTAGGATTCTGCTCAATTTGCAGACTTTGACTTGTCTAATAGTTTTGAATAACCAAATGACCTCTAATCCACTTGAAACTTGTTTCATATGAAAGATATCTCCTTAAATTTAAAGTCAAGATAGGAAACCCTTACGTAAATTATGGTGATTATGGACAAAAGTTACTTCAAAGTCGGTCCTTATGCACTGATCTAAACCGTCAAGTGGATTGAACTTGTGCATTCTGCCAATACTTAGTTTTCCTTATGCATTTAATCTCAAAATGAGTCAAGGGCCTTTCATAGGACACATTTGTAGTAGCCCTCAACCCTAGGGCTAGGAGTGTTAGTGATTCTTAAATTCTTAGGGCGAAACGGACAGAGTCTTGCCTATAAACTAGCCATTTTTCAAGCTCAAAGCCTTACATCACATCCTCTACATTGACTAGAAGTACAAAAGGATATCAAATCAAGCTTAATGGCTACACACCGGAGACCACAACTCTACGGGCCACATGCCCAGAGTACAAGAGTTACATCCCAAAAATAAACAATTTCAACTAAAAGAACAACATACCATTTAGATGGGTGGCTTATATGGCCATACCGAGCGACTTCTGGACAATATGGTCATACTTACCTAAATACATTAGAGGCACCTTTAACTTGTTGTTCAAAATCACCCTCAAATCTGATGCTTGAGATCAAACTATATACACATTATGTGGATCCATCTGACAAAGAAGAATATACGAGTAGAATATGTGTGAGATGAGCAGGCATTACCAGTGTCACAAATCTCCAATGATATCATAATAATCTTTATTCCTCACTAACCAACTTTCTCAGTATCTTAACTCCATACTCCATATCCCATAAAGAAAATCTCAACCTGGCTCTGATACCAAATCTGTAACGCCCCAAATTAAACATGTTTCACTGTTTATATTCGCCTTAATAAATCACTCAATTGTAATCTAATAAATCCAATTATAGGGGCGTTACCGCAGTCCCAAAGGATAAGGCTTGAAATATGTGTCCTGGAATAACATACTTAAGCAGAACCTCAACCATACACACTTACACATGACCATCCATTCACAATCAAGTATTAACCAATGTAAGGTTTATAAACCGTAGTAAGATAATCCACCATGTAATCTACATCCTCATACACCGAAGAATTCAAAATACTTCTTTAAAGTATGCATATACTGTATCACCGCTGATTCATACACATTTCCTTACTCAACTTATTCTCTTCCGCTGCTTTGCTAGCATGAGGGCAATTCTCTCAGCATTTGTCTAAAATAAAGTATGAAAAACATTTCGAATTGTGAGCCGAAACTCAGTACATACATTCCTGAATTGTTAAATGATCATTGAAACACTGATTGGGCCCAATTTGCAATTCATTTTAAGTTAAAACAGTGAATGAGATTATGCAAAACTGCATTACTAGTTATTATCTGATAGTGAACCCCTTGATACTGTTACGATCTACAGGTAGGTGTACACCTGCCAAGCCAATCAGGGACCTGGCCTGAAGCCGCGTGGGCAACTGAAGGGCGAATGCCTTATAGATGATAACTGACGGGGTTACTAATTAAATGATAAATCACTACATAAACTGATTCATTGATGTACTTAACAAACATGATACTTTGATAAATGAACTCTGATTTCTAAAGATACAGGCAATGAATGTACCTGAAATCTTTAAAATGATATTTCACTTGATAATACTTATACACATGAAAACGATAGACTAGGCCCCATTTCTATTTAAGAAATATAATTATAGGTAAATGTAGTTAGTAAACCATATTCACTGACATAATTCGTAACTTTAATGAAAATTGATTTATTTAAAAAGACTTCTACAATTCCAATAATTCAATGTAAGACAAGTTAAGCCAAAATAAACTAATTTTAATTCAATATAAGACAAGTTAAACCAAAATAATCTGAATAATAAATCACTTAGGGTTATTGAACTTGAATTACAGCAAACTGAAACAAAATAGACCAAATTAGAAAAATTGAGGTGATAATGAAAAGATTTTAATTAATATAAATGAAATATGGGTTTCTGATATTTCTGAAATGAATAATGAAAAGTGTGATGCTTCTGAAATGGATAATAGAATGGTTAATGCCTCTGAAATGGATGATAGAAGGTTCAATGCCATGAGGGGTGTTGTGAGGTTCATACAAAGCTCAAATAACCTCAGTTGATCCGATAAACACTAATTTGAGTCATTACTGTGCCCACTTCTCAAATTTCATTTTCATACTCACTTAACTCAGTTTTCAATGCAAGTAAGCTTCTATACATAATCACACTTGTTGGACTCATTATACTTTGTAATTTCCTTGCAATACCCATAATTATATGAAAACTTCTGAAAATATTTCCAAACGTCACGATTTCTATATTCACCCATATTACCGTTTGATGGTCTACATTAGAAAATCCATATCTTTCACTCTTGACCTCCAAATAAGATGTAAAATCCAAATATAAAAAGTTCATAATGTCCACTAAAACTTTTATTTAGGACACAAAGCATGATTCACATAGTAGGATCCCTAAAATTGGGCTAGAACACAACCGTGCAGAACTTCGGTCCAATTTGCACAGTCGTAGCAAAATGACCATAACGTTTTCCACAGAACTCGGATTAAAGTGATTCGAAAGGTATGTGAAAGATAACTCATTGATCTATCCACACACCAAAAATCACAAATGTTTAATGAGCCAATCAATACCAGTTTTTTTGTAAACTCCACTATTCAAAACTGCTCCCAGTTTCGATGTATTCTGCGCAATCTTCAGCAAATTGGCCATAACTTTGTCTACACAATTTGGAATTAAGTAATTCTAGAGCTCATTGAAAGCTACTCATTGAGATATCTTCACACCAAAAAGCATAATTTTCCCATGTCTCACAAAATAGTAGTTTATTCCCAAAGTCACCCCTGTTTTGGGGCTATTTATAGCATAATAGCACTTATTTGCAAGCTTTTCTTGACATAACCACCCATTAAAATCACTCTCTAACTTATATAAATCAGTATAAACATCTTGATATTCATTACCAATACCAAAGATCACAAAATCTCACCTAAAACAATCAAAATCCATCGTCACCACCTAAACTTGCATGATCATGAACAACTTCAAACATCACTTACTTACAAGCATAATCCAACCGTTAAAACATCAAAATAACTCTTATTTACATCAAGATAAATGATCCACAATCAAATCCAACGTAAAAATCCAAAATGAAATTTGATTAGGCTAGACTTTTACCTTGCTTAGTGATCAAAAGGAAGAGATGAAGGTGTTGCTTGATATGGGAGGTGTTTGGGTGGTGGATGGTGGTTGATGGGGTGGCTGGAGGTTGCGGCAGCCACCAGAACAGTGGTGGTAGGGAGGGTTGGCCATGGGGTAGGAGGAGGAGGGAGAAGAAGAAGCAAACTTGATATTTTGTGATATGGTGTTTACTTGGATGAAAACCACTCCCATATACTTGGCTGAGAATTAAGCAGAAAAAAATTAGCTTTTGCTAATGATAATTAAGGTTTAATGATGGTAATTAGATAAGCAAATGGGTTAGGAACCTATTGGGTTGAAATTTGGCTTAAATAAGCTCAGTTTCGGGGGGAAAAAAAATCAAACTGGGTGCGATCAATTTAATTTTTTTCCCGAAATTCGAAACTAAATGTGATATCATGAAAAATAATGTAATCTTTTAAATCATAATTATCGAGGCCTACTATCAATTTTTCCGAAATTGTTCGGTAAATAAACTCGAATTGCAAAGTACGGCCAAAAATGAATTCTCCCAATCGGGATAATTAAATGAGATAAATAAATTTGAAAAATTAATAACATGACTTCATTAAATAAATAAAAATGATTTAGGGTCGGCTATTACAAGGAGGGGGGAGAAGACAACCAAATTATCTACCGCATAAGTATCGAACGTTTAAAATTACATGCAACTACCAAAAGAAACTCTCAATGGAGTAATTAGAAATACTAATTTGTAATATTCTATGTTGCCTATCCGCCACCAAACTTGAAGCAATGTTGTCATGAATAGTTCTAGATATTTCAACATTATCTTCTACAGGATTGTCGTCTATATCTGGAAATGAATCGGTAGGAATAAAATCAGGTTCTTCATCTATGATTTTAAAAGCTGGATCACAAACTGTATTCCTTCTTAATGTTGCCAATATGGCCCGATTTTGATCTTTAATTGAATATCGAGGCATAGCACCCAATATTTTGCATCGAGCCTTTAGAACGCCAAAAGCCCTCTCAATGCAACTTCTTAAAGAAGAATGAGAACTGTTGAAGATTTCCCTGTAACCTTGAGGAACTGCACCACGATACTCTAATTGATGATATTTTATCTTTGAATATGATGTTAAGATCCCCTGTCAATCTGGATAACCTTTATCTACCAAATAATATTTTCCTAGAAGCAATTCAATAATGTTAGTAAGATGAATCGTCATTATGTAAGTGCAGAAAAAATGGAAAGAAACTTAAAATATTACCTGGAGGTGGTATTGGAAATTTGAGTCTTTGATTATTCATTGTGGATACCAAGATGCATGAATCAAGTGCTAATCCCTCCTAACTAGTTAAGACATATATGAATTGTAAATTGAAATCACACACTGCTAGCACGTTAACAGTTGGTATCCCTTTTCGACCTCTATAACACATTTGGTCTTCTTCAGGAATGGTAACCGTAATATGTGCTCCATCCAAAGCTCCAATGCAATCTAATACAAAATATTTATAAATAAGTATCACATATTATCCAATGCAAAATAGAAAGATGGATATAGAACATAATCTTACTTTAAAATGAGGCATATATCAATTATCATTTGTAATTTCCAATAGAATATCCTTGAATTTGAGATCTCTAGGTTTCAGCATATCCTTACAAAATCCATCCATTGCATCTAAAACTTCTCTGAAAACCCTGCTATTCATTTCACCAGAATGTTGGAAACGCTCTTATACATCTCTATTTGACGCACCTTTACTAAGAACATACATAAATAAGCCCACTTTCTCCAAAATTAACATCCTATCTGAAGGTTGCAATCCATATTTATTTTACAATTCCATACACAGTTGATGGAAAGTGCACTAATTCATTCTAAACATGTTAAAGCACCATTTCTCATGACCATGCAATAATTCACTCACCCATTTTTCTCTATTCATATATGAAGTCATACATGGCCTCCTTGTATATGTGTTTTAAAAAATAGTCAACAACATGGCAAAGTGAATAAGCTATTGCATCCAACATAACTGATGGTTGAAGGCTCAGGAATAGGTTTATCATCTAACACATCCCCTCACGTGAATGCCCTTTAGGCTTGGAGTGTAGATGCTGCAAAGGCTCCCCTCACTTTACGTAACAAATCAATATGTGGCCTTGCCCATACTCGACAACTTCTTGGACCCATCCACCAGCGCGATAACCCGGGATTCTTAGCACTCGCCACAGCAAGCCTACAGTGCTCACGTCCCTCCTCCTTCGAGCTATGCGGCCTTTGACATTGAAGCGGCAATGCATACATTGTCCCTTACTGTTCCCAATGAGAACTGGTATATAGACACTGGCGCGACGTCCTATATGACATCATCTTGAGGTATTCTCTTGTCTTACTTTAATATGAGCAATAATAGAAATATAATTGTTAGTAGTAGACATGAAATTCCTATTCAAGGTTCTGGACAAACAGCCCTTTCCCTACCATATCCACCATTGCATTTAACCAATGTCCTGCATGCCCCCAACCTCATTAAAAACTTGACTTCTGTGCGTAGCTTCACTATTGATAATATTGTTTCTATTGAGTTTGACCCCTTCGAATTTTCTGTAAAAGAGTTACAGATGGGGATACCGATAATGTGATGTGATAGCACTGGGGATCTCTATCCTATCACCATCACCACCAGTCATGCAGCTAACTCTCCATCTATATTTGCTGCGGACAATAGATTGGGACACCCGGGAGCACCAGTTTTACGCTCACTTTGCAATAGTAAGTCTATTGAATGTCAAATTCCTTCATGTTCTTTTGTTTGTTCATCTTGTATTTTTCGGAAACATGTTAAGTTGCCATTTTCTCAATCATCTTCCTGCACTACAATGCCATTTGATATTATGCATAGTGATTTATGGACTTCTCCTATGTTGAGTTCGGCAGGACACAAGTATTATATTCTTCTCTTGGATGACTACACTAATTTTTTATGGACTTTTCCTATTGGCAAAAATCTCAAGTCTACGAAATACTCCTATCATTTAGTGTTTTTTTTTGTTAAAACCCAATTTGAGGGGAACATAAAATGCTTTCGATGTGACCATGGGAGGGAATTTGATAATGAACCATTCAAATTATTTTGCCACAGCAATGGCATGCTCTTTCATTTTCCATGCCCTCATATATCAATAAAATGGAAAGGCCAAACGAAAAATATGAACCATAAATAACTTGATTCGAACTCTTCTTGCCCAGTCATCTATGCCACCTTCCGTCTGGCATCATGCTCTGTAAATGGCTACTTATCTGTTGAACATCATATCAAGCAAAACACTCAAAAATTCTTCACCCACTCAAATGCTCTATCATTGGGACCCATCGTATGCACTCTTATGGGTTTTTGGTTGTTTGTGCTATCCTCTCTTCCCTTCTACCAAAATCAATAAGCTCCAATCTTGTTCTACCCCTTGTATCTTCTTGGGGTTTCCACCTAATCATAGGGGCTATAAGTGTTATGATTTGTCTAACCAAAAAATAATCATTTCTCGGCCTGTCCTGTTGGATAAGTCCAAATTTCCCTTTGCCTCCTTGCACACACCTTCTGCTCACACATATGGTTTTTTAGATGATGGGTTGCATCCTTTATTCCTCCATAATATTCAACAGTCAGCTAATTTATCCTCTAACAATAACGTCATCCCATTATCATCAATACTATGACCCTCTTTACTACCATCATCACTTCTACTATTACCATCATCATCAAGTTCAATATTATCCCCATTTTTTTCTATATATTGAATATCTTTGTAATTAATCCATACCTGTAATTTTATGTTCACAAAATATTAATATGAATATATGCATAAGTCGAATTATAGTTCCGACTAGTTTAAGAGTTCACAAAATTAGGCCCTACAATCATAATAAGCTTACAACCATCATACCTTCAACTTAACTTTAAAGTTCACAAAATATGATTTACAACCATATCACCATCATACTTCCAACAACTTGGAAGTTCACAAAATAAGGCCTACAAGTATCATAATTCCAAGTTGACTAATCAAAGTGAGGCCTACAACGATTACAAGCAAACAAAGTAGTTCATCAAGTCTACTAATCAAAATAAGTTCAGAACTAAATCTATTAGAAGCCTAAAGACACAACCACATTCATTTCTTGCCATATTTATCACATAACTAAGTTAGCCATTGACCTCTTGAATCATCATTTGGCAAACCAAATAAATAATCCTTTTTGTGGATCTTCCACCAATTCACAAGCAAAGATAAACAGTGGATGCATAGGATCGAAATGGGGAAAGGCATATATCTTGGTTAATGCATTAAGAACACTAGGAACTCCATCATCGCCACTCGCATTTTTGCTGTTCATCTCCTTTATTTGCCTTTTTCCCCTTCTGTCAAGTCTCTCAACCCTTCTTTCCTCTCTATCAACCTCCCTAGCCTTTTTCTCTGAAATGATAACTTCCAACATAGTATTAAGTTTCTCATACCTCATGGCTGCCGATCTCATTCGTTAGGACCATTGGTCTTTGCACTTTTATTATGATCTAAGTAAAAGTTCTCTAATTCCCTTTTACCTTTTCCATTTCCACCTCCATCTACTCGTTGAGAAACAGGTGGAGGAGTAGATATAGGGGAGTCATCATGTCGTAACTTTAGCCATGTACTAACCATAGGGCCTAAAATGCTTATTTCACTGTTCTCAATATTGAAAGGCTGATTTATGTTGTTCTCACTATGATGTTGGGAAGGGATATACAACATATGTTCATCTTCTTCCATAGGAGTAGAAAGGGGATCCATATTTGGGGTAGTTATGTCATCCCGCCTGGCTACATGGCCTCCAAATAGCTCGTCCATTTTACTCTCAAGCTTTGGCTCAATTCCCTTAGCTCAAAATTGTTTAAACTTGGCACCTTCCTATAAAACAAATTTAAACAAAAAAGGAACATAAGTTACTCGGTTGGGTTCTTTAATCATTATAGCATCAAAATTGTTAACGTAACTTTGAGAAAAAAGAAAAACTAACCTCAATCTGCTTCAACCACCATTCATCATTAGCCGCAATACTCCCTTTTTCATCATCCCATCCTAAACTGGTTTCTTTCCCTTTTAACTTTTTCCACAAAGCCACGTAACCTTCAATGCATTATACTTGTGCTTTAGTTGCTGTCTAGGCCGTGCCAAATTAGTTTTTTTTTGAAATTCAGGCACTATGTCTTTCCAGCGCATCCTTTGAGATATTGTTCTACCGTTCTTTACCTTACTCTTGTCAACAAGCTAAATACAAAGATCACAAAAGATGAGAATATTCTCCTTTGACCAACTAGCATGACCAATCTCTTCAACTTCTTGGCTATTTTCTTTACCTCCTTTTATACACAGCGCCATCTAAATCAAATTAATTAAATAAAGAAGAAGAATATACACATGATATTTATATCAAAATAAAAAATCCATATCGAATGATCTTTGTAGTTTGTAAAAGAATATATAACTTTTTAGCTGAATTCTAAACTTGCCCACATGCAGGAAAATTTGGGATGCCATAACTGGGGATGTGAAACATTCATTTGACCACAAGCATATTGTTCGAGCATGTGCTTTTTCTGAGGCGGACACATGAAACTTCCTTTTTGAGAAAATGTAAATCTAGTTTTAAAGGCAGTCCAGTAAGGATTATGTAGTTTGTTAGTAAGAACAGTAAGCACAACCAACAAGATGGCATTTGCAATTACTTTTCCTGTCTTCTTGATTAAGTATTTAGTTGACCTTGGTAACAGGTGTTACAAGGAGAATATTTTAAGCTGTTTTCTAACATCAACCACAACTATTATGGGATGACTAGGGGAGGTTCATCATAGTCACTGCCACATTGATGCATTATGTGCATACTCTTATTTTTTTCTTCAACTCATATTTGCTTCTGTAAGTACTTTTGGTCAATGTGAAACTGATTACGTAGAAGATACACCCTACTTTCCTTATCAACTTAATAAAAGAAAGTGTATTCGAAAAATAGAGATGGGATAATGGGGGAATTCACTAGAATAGTGGGCATTGAAGATTGAGATGGAAGATTCAAAGATTTATCAATCCAACCTCCTCCACGCTATTTGTGTATCAACATATCTCATATTTTAATATCAACCCATAATTTTGATTCTATAACAATTGGGGAGGGGAGGGGCTCATTAGTGGTACAACACAAAAAATCCCCCAACAATAAATTCATCACTTTCTCTGTTCTCAATTGGCCCATACACAGATTATTTAATGGAAAATAATTTCTCCATTTATCATTCGTTGGCTAAATTAAATTGGAGAACTAAATTGGAGAAGGCAACCATTGAATCCAAGAAATTTGTGGAGGAAAGAAAAAAGAAGAACAAAGATTGTAATTAGATTGTAAAATACCTAAAAATCAATATGTTCTGATGAACCCAATTGGCGCCTGGAGCAGGGGAAAGTCACATCCTCGGCGCTGGAGTAGGTGGACTATGACGTCGTCAACACCAAGGGAGCGGCCGGTGACCAGAGAATGCCTGGTGACCGGCGGATAGCAGTAGGGCAGCCGGCAATAGCAGAGTGCAGTGGCGGGAAGATGTGAGGAAGTAGTGGTGAACAATGAAAGTGAAGAACTACCTTGGTGTGCACAACGAATGTGAATTTTGATTGTGGCAACTGGCATGGGAGAGGAAAGGTTAACGGCGTGGCTATAACTTTCTTGAACTTGTGGTTAGTATAGTAATGTTAACAAAAAGCTATTCCCGAAAGGCTATTGGGAATAGCTATTTGAAAAAGTTTTGCTTGGGGCAAAACAGCTGTTTCAAACAACTCTTTACCAAACATTTCTTTAGCTATTTGACTTGATCAAAATAGCTAAAGGGGTCCCAAACAGATCTTTTTTGCTAAACAGCTAATGCAACCAAACACCCTTGTTGCTTTTTTCAAACATTAATTTCCCATAAATGGGTGAAGTTGCCCAGTGAATACCCTGCAACGACCTCGCCTTCTCTCTCTCTCCCCCCTTTTTTGGCAATAATCCTGCTTAATTGGGGATTTATGATAAAGGGTTATCAGCAACTCTTGATAAAAATTTATCAGCAATTCAAAGAGTTAGAAATTTCAATACATGCGTTGGAGTTGAAGTAGAAAACTTAAATTAGTTATATTATATAAATCCAGCCACAAGCTAGCACAATTTATCTGCCTCCCCAATTCAGTCTTTGTGAGTTCCAGTGAACTGCTGCTTCTGGCGCCCTTTTTTGGTTTTGCGCCTTCATCTCTCTCATAGTTCTTGTCGAATGATTTCTTGCTCTTTCTGCTTCAAATTTTTCCCTGATTCAATTCTATTATTTTTGACCTCCCCAGATTTTGTTGAACAATTGAAAAGCTTTATACCCCTAAGGCTTAGGAAATCAGGGTACCGGGATTTCTTCACGTTCAACTCTAATCTGCTAGCTTTATCCATCAGTTGGCCCTCGAACACATCAAGATGAATCTATTTCTTTACAAATTCATGAAATTCTTGCTGATGGGCACATGTCTCGAAGGTTCTCCACCATTATTCAGTGAATGAAATGTGAAGACCTCAAATCTCCCCCATTGACTTGTCAGCAAGTGAGTACTTTATCAGAAAATTTGACTTCTTGTTTGTTCTCTGGGTGTAGATCTTTTTTTCTTTCCCTCTTTTTTTTTTTTTTTTGGGTGGTGTGAACCAACAGAACGGTGTTTGCAACAGAGCATTCATGGAACCTACAGACGAAGCTTTGTGGCTCCTTTGACAAAAAAGTGTGCTAGGATGTTGATTTGAAGTCAACAATGCTATCGCAATTTGGCCATGTTTTTGTCTTTTCTAGTTGACATTTCTTGAGCAATTCGTGCCTCTGTAATCCATTTTGCCTCTGTAATACATTTTCTGAATTTTTCTTTTTGTTTCTTTATCAAGCCTCCCCTTTTGAGCACCCTTTGGTTTTTTTAATTTTTACATGACTATTGTAGGGGTTAGTAGATGGATCTGGTTAAACAAACTTGTGATTGATTTTGTTAATTTTCCAACCTTGTTTTTAAAAGTTAGATTAATATTTCTCTTTGTTTTTTTCCAGGGAACTACAAAGATTATTAGTACTCGATTAGATCGCAAAGTGAGGCCCACTTTAAGATGAGGAATCATTTCTCTCCATAGATTTGAGTCTTTGCAGGAGGCTCCCTCACTCAATTTAGTTGGAACAGACTTGACTTTCTTCCTTCATCATGGTGCATTTTTTGGACATATCTTCAAATTCAAAGAAGCCAACTCTCACCATTCTGGACAAAGAAGATAATCCAATTGAAGAAGGAGTGGATCTCTAAGTAGATATGTCAATGCCTCTACCATCTAGACACTCCTTGCTTAATAGCTACCTTGCAGACTCATACTGAAGTATAGAATCTGCCCGCAACATACAGAGTCTAGATAAAGGCGTCTCATATTCGAGAGTCATGAAGCTCAGCTTACCATTATTTGCATCTTCAATCCCTTCTCAAGAAGCAGTACCCTTACTCCGTTATCGCATCATTGATAGGATAGTCTCATGGGGCAATCACTCACCTTGCTGCTCTAGTAACTTCTTCGTGCTATGCTACTAATAATGTCTCAAAGATGTTCTTGGTTGCAATAAAGTGAGACTTACTTAATGGAAGCTTTACAATAGATAGTGTGCATCCTCATTCTCCTATGATATGAGTCGCACCGTTTTCAAGAGATTCTATGAATTATAGTTCCATACTACCAACACATTTTACGTTGACAGTAGCGACATGTTAATCTCCTTATGGGACTTGTGGATTATAGGTGGACTTTCAGCTGATAATGCTTATTAGGAAAAGGTCATTACATCTGCCAAAGAGCATTTTTCTATGGAACATAGAGATAATAACATTCCAATAACTTACTCTTTCCTCTTCTATGCATTCCACAAACTATGCTAAGATGTTTATGGTATCATTCACCTTCTTTCTTTTGAATGATATGCTTCTGGTTCCATGGGCTATAGATTTACACAACCCTCCCCCCTACTGTAACAATAAGCGGGTTAAAGCTCTAACGTATACTAGTTATCTATCTCAAACAAATTACTCCTTAACTAAGAGGGACAAGGATCCTTTTTGTTATGCTCAATATTCCTGAAGCATTGGTCGAAGAAACCTACCTTGTCACCTTTATATCTTGCTAGATGTGTTCCTTTGTTAAACCAAAAGTAGTGTGCCTCATTCGCCCAAGCATATTTGTAGCTGCAAGCAAACTTGCTCATAGGGAATGCGTAAACTAAGCAATTCCTACTTTGGCTAGTATTTACCGAGGGTTAAATATAATTTTTGTAGCTCGAAGCCAGAACAAGTTGGAAGCCATTTTCCTTATTACTTATGTTTATGCATGGTTAAAGACCTCCTTAAAAACCCATTTTGATCATTCCCATCATCGGCATAGCCATTTCAAGATGGCCAGGTTCTCGGGTGAAAAGATGAATCGAATTCCTTACCTATAAGAAACTTAAGAGCTATTGAAATGCAAGGATCTGTCTGTCATGTACTCCAATGCTTTGATGAAGGATACAACTATGGATGTAACTAACACCCAGTTTCTATCCCTAAGTTAGAAGGCGTATTTGATTTGTATCCACTCTTGCTTTTTGATCTTACGGTAAAGAAGAGCAATTATGATTGAACCATATTTTCCCTGCAAATTTGGGTGACAGTTTAGCTTCTATCAAGATGCGCTAAGTGAGCCACGAATGAATATTCAGGAGGGCACTTTATAGGATGTAGTTCGCTGTTGGTTTAACCTAATGGAACACACGATAAGGTCTACCGTGACAATTCCTGCTTCCCCAGATAAGAAATTTACACTAATCACTATGGCATGTGCTAGTACTAATCACTATGCCATGTGCTAGTTGGTGGCAATCCACACCAGGTGATCTTTTCTCTAAGGACCTAAATAGCCTAGAGGTGAGCTTATCCAACCATACAAAGATACCACAGCAAGGATCGTCTGTGATTCCCTGACCTAGTTATCACCTCTAGACAAGTGAGTGTAGATAAGCCAGTTGTCCTTTTGACTAACAAGCATGCTCCATGCCATGCTAATCTTAGAAAGGAAGGTCACAATAGCTCCTTATTAGGTCCAAGCACTTCCCCTAAAAAAGTAAGACTTACTTCCCTAGAAAAGAGAAGATTGAAGCCTTGAAACATTTAGGCATTAGGTCTTTCATTAGTGGAGCAAAGAACTTATCAGGCTCAAAGAGAAAACTGAACAATGCAATAAGTTTGTCTAGCTCCAAGCGTAAATCTAACAGTGCAATAAGGGAGAGGTGTATCTTAGTACCTTGGCCCCTTCCCCCTTTTTCCTTTTTCCTTTTCATCTATCTCTTTTTTTTTTTTTTGGCCCCTATTTGAGCTAAGATAATTCTGCTTTGATGTAGGAACATATTGCTAAGGCCAAAGAGAAACTTAAGGACCTATTTGGTGATAAAGGTAGTGAAGACACGTTGAGCATGTCTATTGCTAAGTCATATGAGGATGAATCTATCGACATAATGCCCTCACCAATGATGAAAGTAAAGCACTATTAGTCTCCTACTCCTCCATTTTATCCTACTTCTTAAGGAGAATTGCTTCTGGTGTGTTTAATGATTTGGCTGTGAGTGTGAAACAGCATTTTCAGCAATAGTTCAAAAAGTTCACCCCAAGGCAGAAGATGACATCATAAATATAAGCTAAGAAGAAATATAAGAGTTTATCACTCTTTAAGGTACATTATTTGGGGTTAGAGAATACCGTAGAGACATGTCTGAATGAAATCGTGTAGTACCTGAAGCTAAAAGCCCAATTAGAAGATCACACCCCTACCAAAGATAAACAAGTGAGCAGCCTTAACAGACAAACTAGAGAAGCACATGCTTCAGTGGAAAAGGTTGGGGCATAGTTTGATGAGGCAATTACTGCCATCACCCAAGCTCAAAAGCAAAAGGGGGTTACTTAAGGCTAATCTTGAATGAGCAAAAGTAAATAAGTGGGAATTACACGTCAAATTAGAAGAAACAGAGGCTTCATTGAAGAACATGAAATATGACATATCCCTTATTGAAAATGTCGTCCCCCAAGTTACAGCAGAAAAAATAGCTTAAGTTGAAGTGGCAAAGAAATGTGTCCAGGAACTTTTGGGCGTATTGAATACCTAAACTATGCCTTGTGCCTCTGTCTTAGGTTTTTTTTTTTTTCACTTATTCTTTGTTTGTCATCATTTTTTTAATTTTAAACTTAGTTTAATTTTATTAGCACTAACTTTGATTATGTTGCAATAACATGAAATTTTCAATATCAAGTTCGTGCAATAAGATATGGCAATGCAAACCTCCACAAAACATGAGTCCCAACAAATTTATTCTTTTTTTTTGGCAGCTATACGCGAAAATATACCCAAGTTGTCCATATACCTGAAGGGAATGTGACACCCTAAAGGGACCATTTGTAATTCAAAGAAACAAGAACTTCTCTTCTTTCTCTTTTTTTTTTTTTTTTGAGATTTTGCCCTTCACAGTTCAAACTCTTGCGAGCTAGGAGTATTACGCAAATTTTTATTTGTCTTATTTTGTCCTTCACAGTTTACACTCTTACGAACCAGGAATATTACGAAGGAATTTGACTTGGATGAGTGAGCAGTTTAGGCTCTTACGTAGGAGCTTTACAAACATCATAATATAAGGATAATAATGCCTCAAGAACTTGCCATTTATAGGCCTACATGCACCCAATCATCATCAACTATCTAGGAGGTAGAATTTATATAGAGTTCTTTGACCACATAAGGACCATTCCACTTAGAAATGAACTTGCTTCCAATCTTATAAGAGACGATGATTGGTTCTCTCATTGCAAGCACCTGGCCTCCAACCTCAAATTAGCGTGGTCAAACCTTTTTGTTGAAAGCCCTTGATAGTATATGTTGAGGTCTCTGGTCCCCTTCTCAGCAGCCATTTGAAAACCTAAGTTGAATGTTTGGTACTCTGTCGTATTGTTAGGGCATAATTGAGTAAACACAAATAAATATGGAAGGATGTGCTTTTTGGGAGAGACAAAAACCACTCCTACAACAACACCCTTTACTTGCGTTATAATTAATATATATTTCTTATGGAGAGAGGATATCAATGAAGAACACATCTTCTTCTAGCGAACCATTATTTGGCTCCCAATCGTCAAGACTTGGATGATCTGCTAAAAAATCTGCCAGTGCTTACCCCTTTAGTCAACCTTTGTGGTACGCTGACAAGGTCATACTGCTTTAAGATTATAGCACACTTCACAAGTCGCCTATTTAGGATTTACCTTGACAAGATGTACTTGATAGGATAGGATTTAAAGACCACCTAACTGTATAATCTTGTATATGATACATTTATTTATGAATGGCAAAGATGAGTGACAACTAGATCTTTTCAAAGAGAGAGCACTATAATTCAGCACCAACCAATATACGACTTAAGTAGCATAGAGCAATTTCATTTCTCTCCTTATTCTCTTGAATGCATAACTCTCCTAGTAACTTATCCTGAGCTGCAATATAAAGTGCAAGAGGTTGGTTAGGAATTATTAGCCCCAACACAAAAAGTAGGACAACTATTTCTTTATTTCTCGAAAGTCATAGGACACGAGTCATCCAACTAAAATGGTGCACTTTTCTTCATGAGATGGTTGGAGGAATGGTAGCATCTAGTAATATTTATGATAAACTTGTGGATATATGTTAGGCAACCTTGAAGACCACAAAGCTCCTTAAACTTCTTCAGCTCATACATCTCTTAGATTGCTTTGATCTTGGATTAGTTGATCTCAATCATTTTGTGATGAACGATAAAACCCAAGAACTTTCTAGAGGTGACACAAAATGCGCACTTGAGTTGATTCACCATCAATTGGCATATTCGTAATCGCAAAAAAATATGATGTTGTATGTGATCTAACCTTTTCTTGGACTTGACCACCAAATCATCGACGTAGCACTCGACCAGTTTGTGGAATATATCATCAAAAATGGTTTGCATTACTTTTGATAGTTTGCACTGGCATTCTTTAGACCAAAGGGCATCACCTTGTAGCAAAAAATGTCTTTAGGTGTGTGGAAAGCTATGGCTTTTCAATCTTCTGGTGCCATCTGGATCTGATTATATCTTATAATATAATCCATGAATGACAATGCTTTACGCCATGTGGTTGAGTCAACCATGAGTTTTGTGACTGCCAATGGGAAATCGTCTTTTGGATAAGGGTCGTTGAGATCCCGAAAGTCAACGCAAATGCGAAGTTACTTATTTTTCTTCCTTACAGTAATAGTATTTAAGATCTATGTTAGGTACTTGACCTTGCAAATGAATTCTGTCTCTATGAATTTGTTGACCTCTTTTTCAATTTACGCCACTACCTATGGTCGAAAACGTCATTGACGTTCCTTCTTAGGTGAAACACTTGGCCTTTTGGATAGATAAGCAGTAGATTGTGACTTTTGGGTCTAATCTAGACATTTCTTTATTGCTCCAGCCAAACACAACCTTGTACTCTAATAGGAGATCAAATTTGTCTTCTCCCTCTTTTAGTGTAAGCAAAAGCTCATGTAGATAGGGGGAGGCTCCTGGTTGGCCCAAGATTTAACTCCCCTAAATCATTAATTATTGCCTACTCCCCATCTTCAGGAGTCTTAAAATCTCTACTAGCTCTATCTTCGAGTCTGAG